>JAODLM010000686.1:0-144426 GCA_036937905.1 Salvia rosmarinus
AAAATTATTAAAGTAACGCATCAAATCTATTTTCGGATGGCAAGTCGAGGACGAGGTAGAGGAGTCCGCACTAATGATCGAGGAATATTTCGCATCTACCTCCTCGGATGAAGGAGTTGGCGCCTCGGTAGGAGGACTTACGATAGGTGGAGGAGATGGGTCAGCAAAGGGTCCGCATCGGGCGATGGGAAGAAGACCTTGACTATTGTGAATGGGTACCTATAGTTTAATTAGATTATTTTTAACTCAATTGTACTTATTTGAATATAATGTATATTATTTTTAACTCAATTGTAGGATTTTATGTCCATCGCGTGATGTTGCACATGTGATTCTCGAGTCGTTCAAGAAGGTCATGAACCATCGGGTTTCGGTTGGAAATTGGTCCCCGAGGATCGAGCGCGGTGTATTTTCAAGACTTCCGGTATTATTGATTTACATTCAAGTATATTGGTTTATTTCAGACTAAGTGATAGTTAATTTGATAATATTTATATCCTTATGTTGAAAATGATGTTTAAGGTTCAATAAGTTTGTCTCCTTGTTGATAATGATATTTAGCAATTAATGCCACTCACACAATTGATGTTTAAGGTTCAATAAGTTTGTAACACTTATATTTACTCTTTTGTTACTAGTTATAGATTGTTCAATAATGGTTCTTATTTGAATATGACTATATATATATATATATATATATATATATATATATAACTTTTCTAATTGGTGTTGGGTTTATGGTGTAGTGAGTAGGTATACCTAATATTAGGATAGTGGATATAGAATTTTAATAGCTGAATAACAACAAATGTTCTCCAATGTATAGACCATATGTTCCCTTCACTCACTGCACTCTGTCACATCCTTCCTTAGTTGATTTGGAAAGTTAATCAACAAAATACTTCTTTTGCAAACCCCACGACTTACTTAATTTATGATTATGAAAATGGTTATTAATTAGTTGAAGGGTCATTTTTAGTGCGAAAGAAGATGACAAAACGGAGCCTGAATGAAATGGATACTTTCATTAGGAATTAATTTTGACTAAAATAATTGACCAAAATAAATCCAAAGACAATAAGGTTCAAATGTATCATTTTCAAATTTATGCTTTCAGAATTATTTCTGCTGGGATGCGGCCGCTTTGTCTACTGAAGTAGTCTACCGTGCATGGTGCCAAAAGGCGGCAGTGAGATATAAGGATCTTATTCATAAGATCGAGAGCACTGAGTCGACGACGCCACCTCCATTCATTCCCGGATCGGATTGGCTGCGTGGCGTGATTATTGGAATCAGCTTGAGGTGCGGACTAAGGCGGAAAAAGCTAGGAGGAGTAGGATGGCGAGCCGGATGGTGAGGGGCGACGGGATCGTTAAGCATGTGGGTGGCTCGGATGTGCTTTAGATTATGCTACCAAGATTGTAAGTATTTAGTTTTGAATTCAATTTAGGTTTTAATGTTGTTCTTCTTTCCGCCACATATATCATAATCATTAATTGCTAAGTTATTAGACGCCACAAACTAATTGGATTAAAACATCATTAATGAAGCTTGTTTAATTTTCTTATTTTAAGTATCGCATCTCTATTATATGCACACAAATACTTATTATCATTTACCCACGTGTACATTAATAATGTTTGAATGAATGAATAGGCCGAGAACGTGGAGTCCATATTTACGAGGTCGATGGGATGTTTTTCGAAATATCATGTCGCTCCCGATGGAAGTTATATGATGGGAAGGCTCGTAGCATCGCGATAAGTAGATTAAATATTAAATATGGTAATGATGTAAAATAACTTCTATTTGGAAACTTAAACGATTTTCTCGCAAATCTGAGAGCGGTGGAGGACCAAGTTCGATTTTGACTCAAGCCGTAGCAGATGAGAGCCTAGAAGTAGATAGGACTCGGATCCTCGCGGTATCCCTGAGGCTACCATCGAAGAAAAGAGATTGTTTGGTCTTGGTTCTCTCACGCACATTCATGGAGAGCGACTCTAGTTCCGGCTCGCAGCGACATCTCGTATGGAGTCTCCCGGATATCGAGCAGATTGACGGAGATGGAGGAGGCGGATGCGGTTAGAGAGAGCGGATGGTCGAGCAACTACGGTTGTAGAAAGAGGCGTGAGAAGGCGAGGCGAGGATTCAAGCACTGTGAGTGAGCATGCACGGATGCTTCAACGTCTTCAAGCTCGGTTAGAAGCTCAACAGGAGGCATTCCAGTGATTCCTATCGGGCCCGAGTAGCGATCGAACTCGACCACCCTCCACCATCTTGATTCCTATCTATACGTTTTTACTTCATTTATGGATATGTTGAATTGTTGTTGTTGGATTTGGATTGTTGAATTGTTGAATTGGATTTAGATTTGGATTTATAACTCCGTATCGAATAGTTGTGAATTATCAGATTGTGGATGTATTGAATAATTGTGGATGGATTGTGGATGATTGTGGATTTGTGATGATTTGGATTGTGATTTGGATGGATTGTGGATGTTGTTGGATTTGGATTTGGATTTGTGATGATTGTGGATGATTGTGGATGGATTTGTGATGATTGTTGATGTATTGAGCGGGTAAAAACACGGGTAAAACCTAATCAAACCGGTCGTAGAATTATTTTAAGTATAGCGATTTTAATAGAGACGAATTAAGTCGGAGCTGCGGCGGTTACGAGACGGAACACAACCTAATTTGTCGTGGTGTAACAACGACGGATCTCTGACGGACTCTTTTAGCGACGGAAAAATTCCGCCGTTATCCGCGACGGAGTTCGATCGAAAAGCGAATAGATTTTACGACGGATCCGAGACTCAATTACTGACGGAAATATATAGCGGCGTAAAAGTCCGTCGTTATTTGCGGACGGATCTACGACGGAATTGCCCAAATAATTTAGCGATGGAAACAATTCCGTCGTTAGTTACGACGGACTTTTCCGTCGTTAATTCAACGTAACAAACGACGAGTCAAACGACTAATCTTTCAACGACGGAGATTTCCGTCGCAAGTCCGTTTCAAAATTTTGCGACGGAATTTTTACAATCGTTGTCTGCGTAACAACGAGGCTTTTAGAGACGGTATAAATCCGTCTCTGATCCGTCGCAGATCTGTTTTTACGATGGATTTTTGATGTTTTGCGACGGATTTTTCGTCATTGTTCGTGTTTTTGTAGTGTATATATATGCATGCATAGGATTTACTCATTCCTAGGATCAAAGGTGTAGCTATTCATATTAAGAACGAAAATTTGCAAGAAGTCAAGATAAATAGATGAACCTCAAGAGAGAAAGGAAAGTGTGACTAGCTTCCAAGAAGAGGTGGGTGGTGGTGCTCCTTAGGAGCAAGAGAGAGAGACGAGAAATGGGGGAGAAGATGACTGCAATCTGAATTTGGGGAAGAGAGGTATGGGATGTGTGGGGTGCTTATGGTGGTGACACTAAGGGGCATGTGTCCTTCACACACATGCACACCTACACTACACACCGCACTCACATTACATTTACAGCACACACAATACCATACATATATTAATATATATGTATGTAAATATATACTTATTTAATTGTTTAGTTAGGCTTTTAATTAATCCAATGTCACTTAGATACATGTAATAGGAAAAATCAACAAGATAAACTTGTATACATGGGTGTATAGTTTTCGCTTTACACTATGCCAATGGGTCAAATTTTATTTTCCATGTCAAACATTGATATATGTTATAACATACAGTTTAGATGATAATTAATATCATAGGATAAATTAGTGGCATCATTTTATGCGAGAAAACCGAGTTCAAAATTAGGGTTTTCAACGTTTGGAAAATTGGTCACTATCAAATCTTGATGATCTAGCATTGATTTAATGCTAAATAATACTTTAATTACATATAATAATCATAGGAAATTAATTTCTATAATTCCTTGATCAATAAATTCACTTTTCATTTCATCACTAAACGTTAACGTTTGAAACGTTAAAACGTTCATTATCGACTATCTCGAAAAGGTCGTAATAAAGTCGTAATCACTTTATTAAAATATTCCATTAACAATGGAATTTAATTCTAAGCTTAATTGCTTAAAAATTTCATGAAATTTTAACTATCGATCTGCCGATCGACGTTAAAATAATCGCCGATACACTTTATAATATTCTATTCTTTGATTCACAAATCTCGGTGAATATAACATAGGAATTCATTCCTTCAGTAAACAATCGAAATCATTATTCGATATCTTCTTGGTTGAATAACTCGTGAAACTCTAATTTACTGGGTTTTAAGTACCTTAATTGTGCATCTAATGCGGGATATTACACTACATATAAGTCTCATATTATCATAGGGTTTCAAGTCTCGAGTGGCCTTCGTCTCGAATCGTACCCTTCGCTTAGTAACTTGCCCAGGACTAGGACAAGTGCTCATAGGTGCCGCTTCACACGCATCATATGTATACTGAGGTACTGACAAATCCCGTAAGTCCGCCCAAGCCTCGAATTTTCTACATAGAGAATATATTCTCTTGATACTTCTTTTGCAAAATCACGCCATCTGCCGGTAAACCATTTAATAAGTCGATGGATACCATCCTCATCCGTCACTCCACGATCACGAGCATCCTTCCAAAGGTGCGAAATTCTCCAAAACCTGGCCTAAATCCATGCCCAGTTAATAATAGAAGAGCCAATACGCCTGTGTGAGTTCTAAGCTTGTAGGCCTTGTGGTTAACTTTTTACCCGTAATACTCCCTTTTCCTGCCATCTATAAACAGATAGTTCTAGCTGAGCCAATCTTAAATTAAAGTAATAGTGGATACTAATATCCTGTCGCGTAGAATTTCCATTGAAGAGACTATGCCCACGTCTCTAATCACGCGAGTGACATCCATTTCTGAAACTTCTATTTCACGTCTCTAATCACGCGAGTGACATCCATTTCTGAAACTTCTATTCCTATAATTATATCTACGTTCAACATAGATATTATGATCCAAATCATTTGTTAGAACCTTAGGTGATCCTAGGTCCAATTCTAAGTTGGAGCGACACCTGCGACGGCCAAAATTCTCATATAGGTGAATAGATTTTCATTTCTTGATTCGTTTATCCTGAATTGGGTTCTATCGCTTCTACACATACTTGTGCTATATTAGAAAGTGAAGCACCTATATCGAACAAAATATTATGGGTATGCTGAGAAGTTTTTCTCATACCTATCAGGCCTTCTTGGTTTTTGTTCGCTCTGTTTCGTTGCGAAGTATAGGCTTTGGTCTACGGTGTTCCTGTCTATTCAAGTAGACATCGATTTCATCTATCATTATCTTTTCCCTTGGGACATTATGTTTCCTTGCTATGGCCTTCTGTTACCTCGTTCACCATATCCTTCTCGGGTGTCAGTACCGTTATGTTTTTATCAATAGCATTTTGCGGTTGGATCTACAACAACCTATTTTTGATATTGATATCGCGATAATTTAATCTTATCGTAGAGATCGCGATGTATCTGACACTATCATTCATCCCTGATCCAGTATGAATGATTCAATTTCCTTTTTCACTTTATCGATCTTAGGAACATATCTCTCATATGTCCTTACTTTAAACTCTTTTTAAGAAAAACCCTTATACCGGCAATTAGTGCCATCAGTTGTAATATCCTTTTAGGATATACATCATTTCTTCTAAATCTTTATTGATTCATCTTGCAATTTCGCATAGGATAAATCCTTTGTCCACTGAGGACATATCATACTTTTTCCTTGACGTCCTATTTCATTATCACTTTCTCGACATTCTATGCTTACTTCATTTCAATGTCAGAGATACTTAATATCTCAATTTATTGATCATCACAAAAGTATGAGGGGTAAGCTTTCAAATTAGATCCGCCTTAAGATCCTTTCATGTGAATCTTTTCATCTGTTCTCTTGGATGTATTCCCTTTGCAAGGTCTATAGAAGCTATCTTGTTTGTTAATTACTAAGACACACAAGACAAGCGTTTTGTGTCAAAATACTAGAGTACTAAGATTCATTTCAAATAATGAATCTATTTCTTAATCCGTTTCTTTACTTCAAGGGAATTACCTTACTTATCGAAGTCGTAAAACTTCTGCAGCTTATATCATAACGTGGCTATCTCATGATTGTATAGCTTGTAATTTCATCAGCTATTCTTCACTTCTGTCCCTTTTTCTTAAGCATGGTATCTGAAAGTAATATTACTTTCATTATATTTCGGTTCTTACTCTCAGGAATAGAAACGTCCATATTGTCGTATTGCTTAGTAAGGTAATACATTTGTACACCATAATTTAAATTCCAAGCATCCTATTACCATGTCTCGACTTTGGAGATATCTTCTCCATACTTAATTTACATGCTAGGGCTATCCTAGCTGTTCACACATCTCAATGATTATGATTCCTCAATCTCATTATCATTGGTTTAACCAAGTCTCAATTACTTGGAATCGATTATGCTCAAGCATAATTTTACTGATTGATGTATAAAACGAGAGATTTATTATCTGAGATGCTATCATTTCTTTACATATATATCATTTGAAAAGAATATTGTGCATCTCCATTCTTTAGACACGTCAACCTACTAATGAGGTTTTAAGGACAAACAACTATCTTAAAGATAAGTTGTAATCTCTCTCATTATGGCATAATAAGGGGAAATTCATATCCCACTGATATTATATACTTTTCTTTACTTCTACTCTTGCATTCAATGCTAAAGAGTATCTCATTCATAACTTTATTATCATAATGATCACATGAAGATATAAACTTGTTATCGGTTATCGGTAAGCCCTTCAAGGGTCATTGCATCAATGTGCATCATAGGGAACAATATATCTCGTCTCATCGAGATCTTACTTACATCATAACTTTTTGATGTCCATCACTTTACTAGTCTGAAACTTTTAGGTGACTAAAATAAGTCAACCTACATCATACCAGATATTTATCACTTTACTATTTCGAACTCAGGTGACAAGGTAAGTCAACCTTCATCATACTCATTGGTTTTAAGAATCAAGAAAATTCATCATGACAACGTTCAAGAGGTATGGATTATAATCCAAAATAACAAATTTTACAATTTGAATTCATATGTTTTGTATCTTGAATAATTGAGATCTAGGGTAGAAGACCGAATGGCGACTCCGAGATTTCTTTGGTCATATGGGTGGCGGACCGATCACAAATATTTTCTCAGTCACACAAGGTTTTGGTTTCAGAGAACTCTTTAAAAATTTTCAGGTTGAATTTCTTTCAGAAGAAATGAGAAACCCAAGTGATTTCTCAATTTGAACTAGGTCATAGAGTTAAACTCAATGACAGAAATTGGGTAATGAATAGAATTTGAAACCTTATATAACTCGTAATAGGTCATCATCAAAGGTTCTCATGTACGTCATGGCTCTACTTGTACTATTGGGAATCTTACCTTCTAGTAACTTTCTAAGATTCTTATCGTACTGTAAAGTTCCTATTCTGTCATGGGATGACTCCTCGAATCCTTTGCTTTCTTTCATCTCTCTGACAATGGGCTTAGAACTAACTTCAACTGATTCGTAAATTCTGGAGAAGTAACCAGGGATTTGGTCCTTCATAAGAAATAAATTACAGTGCGTTCGAAGTACGTAGGCGAAAACCGTGCATAAATCGGAGTTCAAACGAAGGAGAACGGGTCAAAACAAAATCACTGCGCAGTGCAGAAAATCCACGCGCCCGCGCCGAGGTTATAGGCGATGCCGATGCCGAGGTCGAAGCCGAAGTCGAAGGCGAGATCGTACATGCCGATGCCGAAGCCAAAGTCATACATGCCGAGGTCGTAGTCGGGCCGAGGTCAAGTCACCCATTCTAATGCCGAGGTCGTGGTGGTCAACGCGAAGTCGGTCAGAATTGCCAAGTCGAAATCGTGCTTGCCAACACCAAGTCGAAGTCGTTAATATCGGCGCCGGGCGAAGTCGAAGGCGACAAGGTCGGCGCCGAGGTCAAGATAATGTCGAAGTTATAATTTTATTTATCAAGGTCGAGGTCGTAGGTGATGCCGTCGCCGAGGTCATGCATACCGATACCGAGGTGGTAGACGTCGAGGTCGATGCCGAGGTCGAGGTCAACTGAACATGATCGCGAGTTCAGCCTCTCTCTCTCTCTCCGCTCAGCGCCCGCGCATCTCCTCCCGTCGTTTGCGCACTCCGCTTCGTCTGATGCCGAGGTCGTTTCTTTTTCTTTTGTTCTCATAAAGGAAGGAAGTTCTTACATTTATGTTCTTTCGCAAATGGGATCATGCGTCTTAAACAGTCTACGTTATTTTGGGCATAACATACCCATTATCATAACCAACTTTAAGATTTGAAATAAAATTTCAAATATTCATAGCATAGCTCATTGTATGCATGTACTTCTTTGAATTTCAAAAATTCAACATAACATATTTGACATATAAATGTCCATTTTTTATCATTTTCAATCATTAATAACAATAAATCTTTATTGAATTTCATAAATTCAAACATTTCATTTTTGACATCTCAATGTCTACATTTTCTCATACAATATTTCAATCACATTATCATATATTGGTAGCGAATCAAAAACTTTCAATATCATCATAACATCATCAAACAATCATCCTCATAAACATCACCAAACCATCCTCCTCATAAACATCATCGAACCATCCTCCTCATAAACATCATCAAACCATCATATGTTGGTAGCGAACCAACAACTTTTCTTATCATTTCATCACTCTGTACTTCATAACATAAAACTTCATTTGCAACATTTGCAATAACTTTCACTTTCAATCAATTCTCATAACTTTCATTTCACTTGAAAAGTTATTACAAAACTTTGAGAAAGAATCATTTACTTAGCACAAATCAAACTCAGTAAGTTTTCCTTAAATATGGGTCCATACCGCATATTGTTGGAATCCTTTGAGCTTTCTTAAATATGCAATTCCATACCGCATATTGTGGGAATCTCTTTTGAAAAATCATTTTCATCCTTTTCACTTTCAACTTTCCATTTCAAAACTTTTGAATAGAAATCATTTACCACATTCGGTTGAGCTTGATGTGATGGAGTGTTGAGCATAGTCGGTGATCTCTAGAAGTCAGTGACTCGATCTAGACTTAACTTAAAGGAGATTTTGGATTCAAAGAGCGAACCGCCTCGATACCACTTTGTAACGAGCCCACAAATCCTAAGTACGATTTAGCGAGATTATTACTCTAAGCGAGGATAAATAGCGAAATACCATTTAACATTAAACTATGGTACATGACTTATGTTCTTGCAATGAAAGCATGTGATATGTACATATGACGATGTACAATCAAGGTATAAACATTCAGCGACAACCATTCCTATTGCTCAACACTGCTCCATCGCATCATCACTCAATCGCATATTTAAAACAAACATGCGGTGAGTACAAGAATGCACTCGGTGAACTCACGCCAAAATATTTTATCAATTTAAATTCTGATTGCCCATCACGGTAACACGAGATTTTATTTTAAATGCTCGTGCTTACTAAACATTTTCTATCATTTTTCATAAATATTAAATGCGGCGTCTGGCCAGACATTTTCCTTGTATGTATAATCCATATCCTATCCCACATATCTCAATAGTTCCATCAATTCATCTCATAACGATTTCCCTTGCGTTGGAGAGGAGGCCTCCTCTCACGAACGCCGTGACCGACCGAGCACCCTTTCAAAGATCGCAAAATTAGTGCACAAAATCCTTGCCACTCCTAACACGGGATATGAATTCTCGATCATCCTTGTGGGTACTTACAAGGATACGAATTCAACAATTTCATATGTTGGGAGCTACCCAACAACATTCACAATTCGAATATGGATAGGATACATACATAAAACATAAGCAGTTTTGGGCGGTAATTAAATAAACCGGTTCATGACATTTCTTGAGAATAAAGTATCGTAAATAAAACATTAGATCTTTTTAGTAGAGTAAAGCCCACTGGACTGTTGATTGTTTTAACTTCGATTTTCCTTCAACGTCGATTTGTCACGTCGCGTCAAACCTTTACGTAAAAACTATTTGAGACGTAGGTCACGTTTTTGAGATTTTCAAAGTTTAGAAATAAACTTTGATAACTTATACTATAAATAATTGAATTCCTTATCGAATTCAATACGTAAATCAATCGCGTATCTTAACTAAACATTCCTCGCTTGATAAAGGCGAGATATGATCAACTATTTCATTTTAACCATTTAGGTTAAACATTCAATATTCTAATGTTTTTCGATATAAAGATTTCAATTATGAAATCTTTTCTTACCAAAGAGACTTTCTTATAAAATTGTCGTTTTACGTATTAGTGTATTTATCGAACGTATTTCATCGTTAAATCAAAAGTCGACAATTTTGACTTTTCTTAATAGACTCTTGATAATTCACATACTTAGTAACTAATTTCCATCTCGATCGATTTCTTTTCATAAAAACCTAATTCTCGATTTTCACTAAATCGATAAACTTTACTAATATTTTACTTTAATATTAATTAACTTATTCATTTTACATTATTTTTCATTTCTAACGTTATTTAATATAACGTTTCGCCATAAACATAGTATACTATGTTTATAAAATTTCATAAATTCTTAATAAGTCTAAAATAATTTCTAGACATATAATGTATTATTCTTCTTGATATTAAGGAATTAAAACCTTAGCCTTCATTTCTATAACTCTCGGCCCTCTTACAAATATTTCACAAAATTCCTCCAAAAATTCTTATAAAATCACATAATATACTATATCAATATAGTATCAATAATATGTGTTAACATTAGCTATAGGAAAATTGGACATCACTATTCCATCACTATAGTTTTCGGCCATTAAACTTTAATTCTCCAAACATTTTTCTAAAATTCTAATAAAATTTCACAATACCTAATCATTATCATGTAACACTAATACATCAAAATATTCAACAAATTTCAACTTATACATCATGTTCCTACCCACAAAGCTTTCGGCCATCTTAACAAAATATGCACACATATTTTCTAAAAATCTAGTAAATTCATATAGCACTTAATCAAGGCCCTAGATTAATAATATGCTATGAAATTACTTAAACAAAATTCTTACACCAACATATAATTCCTTAACATTTTCGGTTATTTCAAATTAATCACAAACAAATTCCAAAAATTCTCAATAAATCACAATATGCTCTATTACTAATATATAACATCAATCCATTATCAAAATAATCCTTAGAATTTTCGATCATCAACAAAATTTCATAACATGCTTAAGCTTTTAATTTAAACAACAATATAGTTCTATTTCATCATGCTACACATTATTAGTAAACACTACACATGCTAGCATAATTTCTTAATCAAGAACACATGCTTACAACATAAGAATCGAACCATTGAAAAATTAAAATCTTAATGTATAATCGAAGCTCGTTCAATTTCTAACCTTTTTAACGGTATCGATTTATTGTGCAAGGCTTATTGTATCAAAGGATTGGGAAATTTATTTGAAGAACCCTCTCTCTTTTCTCCTCTCAACACTCACGGCAATAGTGTTGAAAAGGATGAAAGGTTTGTTGGTTTGCTAGACTTATCACTTTTGTACTAAATCAAAAGGAATAAAATAATTAAAATACTTAATTCCTTCCTACAACTCTCGGTTACACACCATTTGCAAGACAATTTTGTGACTCATCAATGTTATGTCATCACTTACACAAAGTAACTACACTTACACAAGCATTGAATAAATCGATTTCAAGTCTTACACTTGGATCACAATTGTGTCGGCCATCTCACTTTACACAAAGGGATGAGTTTAATTCTTCTTTTGTCTTATACTAATACAATCATTTCAAGTATTAACTATGAGGAAGTAAAGTCAAAGAAAGAGTTCAATAATTCTTCCTACTCCAAATCCCTTTATATTTCACACGGCTCCTCGAGCCTTTCGCACATCCACTTGATCCTCATTAACTTCCCGGTTTCTAGTGTGAAAATATCCTACTAATATATTCATATACTTAGCAAGCTAAAGATAGAAAATTCAAATCATTGAATTTTAATACCCAATTCACGACACTTTTGGATTTTAAGTGTAGACATTTTATTTTCTTGATTTCAATAGTTATATATCATAATATATGTCTTAGGTGATAAATTAGATCATAGGAAAATTATTAGAATTATTTCATGTGTGAAAACCACAATTTTCGATTTTAGGGTTTTCGAAAATTACATCATTGTTCAATAATTAATCCTTAATTCTCTAGCATTATTTAATGCTACATGATACTCTAATTACATAAAATAATCATAGGAATTTAAATATTATAATTCCTTGATCATTAGACTCATTATTCTAATCGTCTCTAAACGTTGACGTTTGAAACGTCTCAAAACGTTCATAATCGACCTAACTCAAAAAGGTCGTAATAAAGTCGTAATGACTTTATTAACTCATTTCATTAATAATGAAATTTAATTCTAAGCTTCTTTGCTTAGAAAATTAGCGTAATATTAACTATCGATATTGATCGATGTTAAAATATTCTTGTCGAAAGAATCCATATAAACTATATTCTTTAATTCACAAACATTAGTGAATATGATATAAAATTATTATATCATAAATGATCGAAATCAATATTCGATAATTTACTAATTCGATTATTGAGGCGAAACCACGATTTACGATTTTATTATCGTAATTGGGCTTTAATTCTTGAGGATATTACATTTTCCTTTACGCCAACGATCGCATCCGCGTCTCACCTTACGTAAAAGCGATTTGATCGTCGGTCACGTTTTCGAGATTTTCAAAGTTTAAAATAAACTTTGATAACTTATACTAATATAATTTAAATTCCTTAACTAATTCAATATGTCGTCGATCGGCGTATCTTAACTAACATTTCTCGTACTTCGATAGAGACGAGATATGTTTAACAATTTCATGTTAACCTTTTAGGTGAAGCGTTCAACGTATTCTAACGCTTTTCTTTACCAAGATTTTAATTATGAAATCTTTTCTCACCAAAGATATTTCCTATATATAGTGTCGTTTACACGTATTAGTGTATTTATCGAGCGTATTTCATACGTTAATTTCAAAAGTCAATAATTTTGACTTTTCTTTATAAATTCTTCAATAATTCATATATTTAATATCTAATTTCAATATAAATCGATTTTCAATCTATTTATTTTCATAAAACTCTAAATCTCGATTTTTCACGCAAATCGATAAACTCTATTAATATTTTCCTTTAATATCAATTAACTTATTCATTAAACATTATTTTTCATTTCTAACGTTATTTAATATAGCGTTTCACCGTAAACATAGTATACTATGTTTATAAAATCCCGTAAATTCTTATTATGTCTAAAATAATTTCTAGACATATAATGTATTATTTTTCTTGATATTAAGGAATTAAAATCCTTAATATATACTTTCAAAGCTCACGGCCCTTAAGCTTAATTTGTCCAAATAAATTTTGTAAAATTCTAATTAAATAGTACAAGGCCCCAACATTAATTTATAACATGATTATAACATATAGTCCAACATTTTCAATTTCTACATCAATGATTCATTGATCAAGGTCTCGGTTCCTTTCCAAACTATACACTAACGTTTTATAAAATTTCAACAAAATTACACAATGCTATATACTATAGTATAACAACATTACATCATAATATTCATTGAAAACAACCAAATCATCACTAAACCAAGCCCTTGAAACTCACGGTCATAATGTAAAAATTGAGCAATCAATCTTCAAAAATTCTAGTAAAATCATGTAGTACATAATCAATGTCCTAGATCATCAATATGCTATAACATTTCTTAAATTAAATTTGTACATCAATTTAACATTTTTCTCATGATTTTCGATCATCATCAAACATATAGTATAAGATTTTTAAAAATTCCCAATAAATCACTATGAACTCTTACAACATCATATATCAATAATCCATCCCTAAATCCTTGAAATTTTCGGTACTCATGGTATAAATTTCATAGCATGTTTAATTTAAATTTAAACATGATACATGCTTCTATAATATCATACTACACATTATTAATTAACAAGCTATCATGCTAGCGTTATTTCATAATTAATAACACATGCTTAACATATTAATCAAACCATTGAAAATTAAAAACTTAGTGTACAATCAAGCTCCTTCGATTTCTAACCTTTAGCAGTATTGATTTTATGTGCTATGATTTAATGTCGAGCTTTTGGTGATTGAAAGAGATGAACACACAAGGTTTTTCTTCTTAGAGCTCTCGGCACTCTTTCTTGTTTTGAGAGAAATGTGATGACTTGTTTAACTTATCGAGGCTTTAGTAATTAAATGAATTTTAAGACTTTACAAAATTCTACTAGAAGCTCACGCCTCTCTCACTCTTGGTCACTCACAATCTGAGTTTTGGAAGCCTTTTCCAAACATATTTTATGACTCATCAATGAATTACATCACCTATACTTACTACTTGAATAAAGTTTTGATTAAAACAAAGATATTTCTTTGCTTATTTCAAAGAATGCCGTCGGTTATCCTCATGCAAGACATAAGAATTTTGAGATGATTCATTTGCATACATCATGGAAGTAAGTATGTTCTTACACCATTTCTTGAACAATTCAATTATTTTTGCTTTGGGATGAAAATTGTCGTCGGTTACCAAGCACAAACACACTACTTTGTATGATTTATCGATGACTCACAATTCATATGTCATGGGAGTAAGTATTCTCTTACACAATATTTTTGAACAACTAAATTTGATTCCTTACTTTATTGACTAAGATCCGTCGGCTCTCACTTGAACAATGAGAAGAAATTTTATACTTGTGTTAAAACCATACACTTAAGTCAATACACATTGCCAAATGCATTAAGACATCATCCAAGAGTAGTGTTGAGCTTCTAACCTCAAATCTCAACATAATACACGGCTCTTATGCCTCACACACATCCACTTGATTTTACTTGGTTAATGTGTACAATTAATCCCACTTGAATCATTTAATACACAACATAGAAATTCTAGCATGAAATTTACGTAAATCACTTATTTGATTCATAAGTCACAGCATTTCCATAATTTAATAGGTACATATTTTATTTTCATGCTAATTATAGATATATATCATAATATATGTTTTAGATGATAAATTATATCATAGGAAAATTATTAGTATCATTTCATGTGTGAAACCCTAATTTTGAATTAGGGTTTTCGAAAATTCTAAACTTGTTCAATAATTAATCCTTAATGTTTTAGCATTGTTTTAATGCTAAATAATACTCTAATTACATATAATAATCATAGGAATTTAAATACTATAATTCCTTGATCATTAAACTCATTTTCTATTCATCTCTAAGCGTTAACGTTTGAAAGCGTCTCAAACGTTAATTATCGACTCATCTCAAAATGGTCGTAATAAAGTCATAATCACTTTATTAAATTATTCCATTAATAATGGAATTTAATTCTAAGCTTCCTTGCTTAGAAAATTTTACTGAAATTCTAACTATCGATATTGATTGACGTTAAAATACTACTGCCGAAACACTATATATATTTATATTCCTTAATTCACAATCCTTAGTGAATATAAAATAGGAATTCATTACTTCGTAATTAATCGAAATCATTATTCGATAATTTGCCAATTCAATTAGTTCGACGAAACCCTAATTTATGAATTTTAAATATCGTAATTAGGCATTTAATTCTTCGGGATATTACATTCTACCCCCCTTAAAAGAAATTTCGTCCCGAAATTTGCATTCCTCATAAAGTATGGGATATCTTTGCATCTTAATATCTTAAATTTTTCCACGTGATTTTCTTTTGTCCATGGTTCCTCCATTGGACTTTCATTAAGGACCCAAACTTGATTCTTTAATCGTTGAATCGTACGATCAAATTAGTCATAGATTTTCATCACAACTCATCTGAGTTAAGGATCACGTCATCATGGCGGATCATATGATTTGGGTCATTTTCGTACTTCCTTAACTGTGATACGTGGAAAACATTACGTACATTCCCCAATTTGGTGGAAGTACTAATCTATAGGCTACTGGGCCTATCATTACTAGGATCTCGTAGTGTCCTATAAAACATGATCTCAACATTCTTGTATCTGAACTTTATAATTTCCCTCGATGGAGAAATCTTAAGAAACTTTATTTCCGCATTTAAAAATGCGGTTCGATTTATGCGTGTCGGTAAGACTTTTATGCATCACGAGCTTTTCTTATTCTTTGCCTCATTTGGCAGATATCTTAATCGTTTCATTTATGACGTCAGGACCTTATACCTTCTCTCACCTACTTTATTACAATAAAGTGGTGGTCGATACTTCTTTCCGCATAACGCCTCATAATGCTATATTGATCGTTGCTTGACAGCTATGGTCGTACGTAAACTTACCAAGTGGTACAATATGTTCCCACTTACACCTTGGTCTAACATTAATGTTCTATCGTATGCTTAAGCGTTTGGGTTGTCCTTTCTACTGTCATCTATCTCGTGGTGGACATCTATGTTAAGGTTCAATCTCGTGTCAAACTTCTTTTGTGAGTTAGTTAAAATCTAGGGTAGACTTGGGTCTCTATCCAAGCGATAGGTTTTGAGTATCCTCTGTAAATATCGATTTCCTTTATATACGACTAAGCTAACTTATCGGTTCTGAGTCATCCGAATAGGTGAGACAAACATACTTGGTGAGTCGATCCACTACTACCCATAATATAGTAGTGTGACTTCTTTATGACTTTGGCAAAACCCCGTCATAAAATCCATTTCTATGTCATTCCATTTTCATTCGTGTATCTCTAGAGATTATAATCTCTTATAAGGTCATTGATACAATGCCTTCACTTGTTGATAACCGAGACACTGTTCGACAGTATGGTTATATCTCATTTCATTCCTTACTATCTAACTTTTCTCGTAAATCATAATATATCTTAAAGTTGCCTAGGTGGGCGGTACGAGAAGGGTCATGAACTTCACTCTTGGTTTCATTTCTAAGCTTATTATTGCTTGAATCACGACCCGACTATTTAATTACTTATTTAACTAAATAATCAAGCCGTGATGGGGTTACTTAACGATAATCTATCCACAATAAGTGATTTAGAGAATTAGGTTTTCAAACAAACGGACATCATAACATTTGTAAATAGGGTAAGCCAACCTGCACTCAGAAAATGTTCAACAACAGCAATATTCACAAACGAGTACATAACCTCGGGAATACATACATAGAAACTTTTGAAATATTTACAAGGTTTATCGAAAGTACGGTTTCGCGTTTTCAAGGTTAACAACGGAAGACTAATGAATGTCATGTATGAAGACATGACACTCAACTATAATAGTTCGCAATAAGAAAAACAAAATAACTATTCAGCTCAGTTCCAGGCCACGCCTCTTCCATGCTCAACCTGCAACATAAAACACTTATTGGGTGTGAGTACTAGAAGGTACTCAGTGGGTAATAGCCAACATAACTTTCAAAACTTAGAAAATTCCTTTCAAATAAAACTTTAGAAAACCAATTTGAATAAATGTTTCATAAGAATCTTTCAATAGCATATCACCACACTTACATTCTTAAACATACCGGCATCACATACCCGAGTTGGTCCCGAAGGATCACAACTATGGTCATACCCTATCTACGTCATTCGGTAAAGGGAAGTAGGCATCCTCCCCAGTACCATGGCCGGCCTACCTGGGCAAGCTCACAGCCATTTACCTGTGCACGGTACATAACAATTTCCTACCGTAGATAGGTAAATTGCCGTCATACCCACAATGTGGTAAAACATTCATTTTCAACATACTCATCATGTGGTGATTGAAAGTAATTTCAAAATTAACAAGTTCAAGCATAACAGAGATTCGTTTGCTTAAAATAACTTTGAGAGGCATTACCCACCTGATGACGTTCAATCCAACAAGTTTGTTTCCTCGTTGTTTACTTCCCGGTTTCCTCTGCTTGATCCTTGTAACATAAGATTATTATTGACTTTAGTAATCTTTCTTACTTATTTATACCATTAGTGATCAATTATTATCTAAAACGTCTTATTCATATCAAATTCTACCGAAATTTCGGCAGAGTAACATCTGTAATATGTATAGCCCAAACACACCAAACTACACCAATATTATCCCAAACTCCTCAATATCATCACCATATACTTAAATATGCACTTATGAATTTAAAACAAGTTTAAACTCATTCATTTATACTTTAATCGGCTAATGTCCTTCAACCACGTATTTATAAGATTTCAATATTTTTAATATCCACAATCTATTAATTACCAAATATCGTATAATCATACTCATTTATCATCAATGATCATAATTCCATCATCCATTCAAGTCTTGATTAAGATTTCTCACATAAAATCATAACCTTCACTAAACTTTAATTTTCTAACTTTTGATACCTATGTTCAAAAATTCCCATAAATTCTATTTAGGCATTATTTTTATCATAGATCTCAAATATCAATTCAAATCCATCAAATAAAATCAAGAAATCATAGATCAAAGCTTGGGCTTCATTTTCAAAAATTTTGAACACTTAGTATATGTTTGAATTAAATTCCCATAAATTCATTTTATACATTATTTATATCCCTAAGCATGATTATCATGTCAAATTCATCAATAAAAATCAAAATCATTAAGTTCCTACTAATCCTTATTTTCGAAAATTTTAGGAAATTTAATAAGCATGGTTTAATTTTTAATTTCTTCATTCATATAATGTTTATAATCATCCCTAAACATATATTCAAGCTTAATTCAACCATATCATAACATATGAATCATATCCAAAATTTAGGGTTTAGGTACCATTCTTGAATTTCTAATCTTCATGAATTTAAACAATTTAAAACCATAGAACATGTTAATTATGCATAATAAACATACTTAAACCAATAATCATAACAAAATTTAAACCAATCAATCATAATCATTCACCCATAATTTTCAAAAATTATGAGAGTATAAACATATTTTTCATGAATTTAAATTACACAAACTTAAGTTAAATCAAGGAATTACCTCACTTGGAATGATTATCCCTTAATTTCACCCTTGATTATGGATTAAAATTGAAGTTTAAAATTTTGTGTGTGCTCTTATGTGTGTGTATCGAAAATGGAAGAAAAATAATGGGGTGGAAGATGATATATTTCATGTATTAGGTTTCTAGAATGTTAATTTTAATTTAATGTACATTTATTCCTTATTTCAAAATAATTAAACATAAATTTCAAAAATATTATAATTACACCCCTATTCTTACTAATTCCATACCATAATATAATTTAATTAATAGGATCATATCTCAATTAAATTATAAAATCTAATGCAACTTATTTTCATAATTGAATTTAGATTCATATACCATAATTTAAATCCTTTCATATATTAAAATTCAACTAATTATTTAATTGCTTCCTAAATTTTGAAAATTACACCAAGTAATTCTTTTATCACTAATTATTAATTAAAAAAAATTTATTCAAGACATTTGATATCTTAAATAATATTTTCTCTCATTTTAAAAAAATAACATTCAAAAATAATTGATGCAATTCATAGCATAATTTCTAATTTATAGCATTTTTCATGCAAACATACATTAATAAACACGTAATTCACATTTTATCACAAATAAACTCATTTCTAATAAATCTCTACATTTTCCAATCTCATATGTCCAAATCTTAAATTAATTGGATTCATGCCGATTAATATTTCATTATATCGAATTTTATAAATTCTTAGGACTTAAATAGCTTTTAAGCCCTTAATTATACCTAATTAAGCTTTAATAATTACTTTAAATTTTCGAGCTACTACAATATATCCCTTTCTTAGACAATATGACATTGTCCAACGCTCCTTAAAATCCTTCAGCTCTTCATTCCTTATCTTAATTCGTATTCTATTCCCATCTTTATCCTTTCTCTTTTCATTTATCATCCTTTTTCTTTAGTCATATGTCACCTTGGGAGTGAGAATACAACTTACGTTCGTCCTTGATTGCCCAGCTATTTCTGTTTTTATTTCCTTAAACTCTCCAATGAGTTTTCCTTTTTTATAAGGATATACCATAATTTAGACTGAATTTTATAATTTAGGGCATTAAATTCTACATTAACCTTCCGTAGGTGATAATTTATATCACAATTGTAATCTTTTAATGATTCGAGCCATCTTTTCTATCCCGTATTCAAGTTTCTTTGCTCGAAGAATAAATTCAAACTTTTGTAATTTGCGAAGAATTCTTAACTTATTGTCATAGGAGTGATGTCTCCAAGACTTTGGTACTTATACTACTGTTACTATTTCAACTCATGAGTTGGGAAATTCTATTCTTGTAGCCTAAGTCATTGTGATTGTAAGCTATTATCTTTCTCATATTAATACATAGCCTTACTTTTATTAATCCATGTAAATTTGATTCCTTTTTGGGGTAGCTATGTTATTGGCCTGCTACTTTAGAGAGTTCTCAATGGCTCTCTGATAGTAGTCAATTAATCTAAGAAATTCCTGATCTCATTTTAGGTCATTGACGACTTTCATTCTTAATTGCTTTATCCTTTGCCAGATCTACATTGATTCCTTCTAAAGACACTGTGTGTCTGAGGAATATTTCTTTAAGCCGAAATTCACAATACTGTTCTTGGCAAAACTTTTCCCAGCTCTTAAAATTCGTAAGACAGTCCTTCGACGTTCTTTATGTTCTTTCTCATTCTTCGTATGGATAAGAACATTATTCATAAAGGTTAAGACAAAATTGTCTAAATATGTATGGAACACTCGATTTTTGAGGTTCATAAACAAGGCTGGTGCATTTTCGTCCGAATGACACAACTATAATCTCATAGAAACCATATTTTATTCGGAATAATTCATTTTCGTACCTCAGATACTGTTCTTCAAAAACCATATAATATCTTTCATCAAAATGCCTCAGTGAGGACTTTTCATACATTAATTATGAGGGTCGGTCTATCTAGCCGACTGATTACATGGCATCTAGTTCTTTTTACATTCAAAATTTTGACACCATTTTAACATATTCACAAACTACTCCACACTATGTTTATTTTACATATTCTAACCACACCATTTTCCACATAAACCATTATCTACATATAAGTCTCATATCATCATGGGATTCTACGTCTCTGAGTGGCCTTCATCGGAATCTTACTCCTCCCTTGGAAACTTGCCTTTCTCCGTGCACGTTTTGCTTCATACCGATGATCTATCTCCTTCGCAGAGCCAGTGGTCAAGTCGCCCTGCTTCTTCTTCAATGCCAGTTTGTGTTACTTTTATCGAAAGTATGGTTGAGTTGGTAGTGGTAATTCTCTAGTCCATGGGCGGTAAGATCCTCGTCCTTTTCGCCATTTTCACCCCTTTCGTGTATAATTGACGCACGGGACGTGGGGCGGCGTTTGGAATATCGGTACAACCATTCCTTTATATAATCTTTGTGAAACTTATGGGGACCGTGACAAGTGCTCGAGGTGCAGCCCATACGCATCATATGTATGCTTGAGCGGTTGACAAATCTGGTAAGTCCGCCCAAGTTTTGAATTTTCTACATGAAGACGATATTCTCTTGATACTTCTTTAGCAAATTTACGTCGATCATTGGCAAAGCGGCGAATAAGCCGTTGGATACCATCCTCATCCGTAACTCCATAGTTACGAGCATCCTTCCAAAGGTGCAGAAATTCCTCCAAAAACTGTCCTAAATCCATGCCCAATTTATAACAAAAAAAAAGATATGCCTGTGTGAGTTCTAAGCATGTAGCCTTGTGGTTACCTTCTTACCAGATTACTCCATTTTCCGCCATCCGTAAATGATATTCCTAGATAAGTCGACTTAAATCGAAGCAATAGAGGAAATTTTAAACAAGAAGGATTTCTTAAAGAATTAAACACTTTAAGACATATATAACTTGTAGACAACTTATGACACGACTCATGACACTTATCTTAATACTCATTTTACGTTTTACACCTTCAACAGATATCGCTCTAAATTTATTCGCATAAGCAAATAGTGGGTGCTAAAATCTCGTCACAGTAAAATCTCTAACGAAGAGACTAGCCCTGTGTCACTAATCACGTGAATGGCATCCATTTCGAACTTGTTTCTAGAATTATATCTACGTTCCACATAGATATAATGATCCAAATCATTGGATAGAACCTTAGGCGATTCTAGGTTCAATTCTAAGCCTTTACAATACTTATGACGGCCATAATTCTCATATAGGTGAAGAAATTTTCATTTCTTGATTCGGTTATTCAATTAGGTTCTTATCGCTTCTACACATACTTGTGCGATGTTAGAACATGAAGCACCCATATCGAACAAAATATTATAGGTAAAGAAAATATTATAGGTATCTTCGAGAAATCTTTCTCATACCTATCGTGCCTTCTTGGTTTTGTTCGTTCGTTTTCGTGTGAAGTATAGCTTTGGTCTCTGTTGTTCCGTCTATTCAAGTAAACATCTATTTCATATGTCATTGTCCTTTCCATTGGGACATTATGTTCCCTTGCTATGGCCTTCGTCATTGCCTCATTCACCCTATACTTCGGTATCGCATCTGGTTATGCTTTTACCAATAGCATTCGTGGTTAGGTCTACATCAATCTATCCTTTGATATTGATATTTCGATAATTAAATCTTATCGTAGAGATCGTCATGTCTCTATCACTATCATTCATTCCTAATCCGGTATGAATGATTCAATTCCTTTTCACTTTATCGATCTTAGAATATATTTCTCATATCCTTACTTGAACTCTTTTCAAGGAAATCCTTATTTATCAAGTCATATGTCTCTCAAGCTTATATCATGTCGGGCTATCTTATAATTGTATAGTTCATAGTTTCTTCATTATTTTGACTTTTGTCCCTTTTCTTGAACATGGTATCTCGAAAGTAATATTACTTCGTTATACTTGATTCTCACATTCGTGGTTAGAACCGCTATTATTGTCGTATGGCTTGGTAAGATAGTACATTCATACACCATAACTTAAATTCCAAGCATCTCATTTCCATGTCTTGGCTTTGAAGATATTTTCTCCATACTTGATTTACTTACTAGGGCTATCCTAGTCATTCACACAATCTCAAGGATTATGATTCCTCAATCTCATTATCGCTTGTTTAACCAAGTTTTAGTTATTGGAATCGATTATGCTCAAGCATAATCTCATTGATTGAGGTATAAAGCGAGAGATTTATTTTCTGAGATGCTATCATTTCTTTATATATATATTCTTTGAAAAGAATATCTTGCATGCATCTTTATTCTTTTAAACATGTCCAACCTACTAACGAGGGTTTAGGACAAACAACTATCTTAAAGATAAGTTGTAATCTCTCTCGTTATGACATGGTGAGGGAAATTATATCCCACGATATCATATACTTTTCTTTACTTTTACTCTTGCATTCAATGCTAAAGAGTATCTTATTCATAACTTTATTATCATAATGATCATATGAAGGTATAACTTCATCGTTATCAATCTTTGTAAACCCATCAAGGGTCATCACATCCATGTGTATCCTAGGAAAAATATCTCGTCTCATCGAGATTTTCTTTACATCATAATTTCTTGATGTCTATCACTTTACTGATCGGAAACTTTTAGGTGACTGAGATAAGTCAACCTATATCATGCCTGATGTTTATCGCTTTACTAGTTCGTACTTAGGTGACAAGGTAAGTCAACATTCATCATACTTGATGGTTTCAAGAATCTAGGAGAATTTATCACGACTACTTACAAGAGGTACTGTCTCACAAATAAAAATAACATCTTTTTAATGATTGAATCGATATGTTCTTTGGACTGAATAATTGGGATCTAGGGTCTGAAGATCAGAATGACGACTACTGAGATTTCTTTGGTCATATGGGCTGGCCAGACCCGTCACAATTATATTCTCAGTCACATGAGGCTTGGTTTTAAAATGACACTTTATAATTCTTTGGGTTATAAGTTTCCTTCAGAAAAAGTGAGAAACTCAAATGATTTCTCAATTGGGACTAGGTCATAGAGTTAAACTCAATGACAAAAATTGGGTAATGAATATAATTTGAAACCTTATATAACTCGTAATAGGTCATCGTCAAAGGTTCTCATGTACGTCATGGCTCTACTTGTACTACTGGGAATCTTACCTTCTAGTAACTTTCTAAGATTCTTATCGTACTGTAAAGTTCCTATTCTATATAAATCATAGAACTAACTTCAACTGATTCTCATAAATTCTGGAATAGGAATCAGGGATTTTGTCCTTCATAAGAAATAAAGTACAGTGCATTAGGGGCACGTAGGAGAAAACCGTACGTAAATCGGAGTTCAAACGAAGGAGAACGGGTCAAGACCAAATCACTGTGCAGTGCTGGAAGATTCGCACGCTCGCGCCGAGATCGTTGGCGATGCCGACACCGAAGTCGTGCATGCCGTTGCCGATGCCGGGGTAGTACAGGCTACCAAGGTCGACGATGCCAAAATCGATGTTATGAATTTCCAAAGTCAAAGTCGACAGTCGCACATGCCGAAGTGGAAGTCGAGGTCGCACATGCCGAGATTGAAGTCGAGGTCGCACATGCTGAGGTCGAAGTCGAGGTCGCACATGCCGAGGTCGAAGTCGAGGTCGCACATGCCAAGGTCGAAGTTGCACATGCCGAGGTCAAAGTCGAGGTCGCACATGTCGAGGTCGAAGTCGCACATGCCGAGATAGAAGTCGAAGTCACACATGCCGAGGTGGAAGTCGAAGTCGCACATGCCGAGGTCGAAGTCGAAGTCGCACATGCCGAGGTCGAACTCGAAGTCGCACATACCGAGTCGAAGTAGCACATGCCGAGGTCGAAGTCGAGATCGAGGTCGCACATGCCGAGATCGAAGTCGCACATGCCGAGGTGGTGATGATGATACCGACGTCGTTCCTTTCCAATGTCGAGGTCGTACTCGTTCATTTTCGTATAAATCTTTTGCTTTTCGACCTCAAGATGGAATGAAGTTCTCAAATCCATCTTTACTTCTATTCTTGTAATGGAAGGAAGTTCGTACTTCTATGTTCTTTTGCAATACGTGATCATGCTTCTTATATCGTCTAGGTTTTTCTTGAGATGACATATCATTTGTCATAATAAATCTTGAGATTTGAAACTAAAGTTTCAAATAATGAAAACATAGTTCATTTATGCATGCATTTCTTTCAATTTCAAGAATTCATCATTCCAACTTTGGTCATTCACGCTCATTTCAAGCATACTCATTCATTATACATAATCTTGAAATTTGAACGAATTTGGTTATGAAAACTTGAAAATTTTGTTCAATTTCATAACATACTTATTGAATGCATGTATTACTTGAATTTTGCAATTTCAACATTTTATTCTTGGCACATTTTGCCCATTATCAATCATAGGCATTCATTCTTAACTTTGATCACTTTACATAACTTCTATTTCATATCATTCATCTTTCATATCTTTCATTCCTTTTTCTCTTTCAACTTTTCATTTCAAAACTTTGAAAAGGAATCATTTACCTCATTTCGGTTGAGCTTGATGTGATGGAGTGTTGAGCATTGTCAGCTGACCTTTAGAAGTCTAGTGACTCAATCTAGACTTAACCTTAAAGGAGATTTTGGGTTCAAAGAGCGAACCGCTCTGATACCACTCTGTAATAGCCCCTAAATCCTAAGTACGATTTAGCAGGGATTATTACTCTAAACAGGGATGAATAAACAGGGAGATCATTTAACATTAAACTGTAATACATATATCAAGTATGTTTTTGGACTTTACTACATAACTTATGTTCTTGCAATGAAAACATGTGATATGTACATATGACGATGTACTATCAAGGTATAAACTTTTCAACGACAACATTCCTATTGCTCAACACCGCCCATCGCATCATCACTCAATCGCACATTTAAAACAATATGCGGTGAGTACAAGAATGCACTCGGTGGACTTATGCCAAAACATTTTACCTTCTTTAAATTACATCGCTTCATCATGGTAAGACCGAGGGTTTTATTTATGCCTTATGCTTACTAAACATTTTCATCATTTTCATAAACGTTCGTCTGGCCAGACATTTTCCTTGTATGTATGATCCATATCCCTGTCATTTCATCATAACATTATCATTACGCCGTAGAAGGAGGCCTCCCTCTACGTCGCTGTGACCGGTCGTGAATTGTCCTTACAAAGACACAAATCACCATTAGGTGTACACGTTAATCCTAGCCAGGTATAAGCCTTCCGGCATAGGATCCGATATCGATTTCATTCATAAGTTGGGAGCGACCCAACAACATTCATCATTCATTCATTCATGGATATGATACATACATAAAACATAAATATTTTGGGCAGGTAATTTCATAAACATTTCATAATCATTTCTCAAAAGAGAGCATCATAAATAATTACTTTTCTTTTCGAAGAAAGCATCATAAATAGAGCATTTTATCCTTAAGGATAAGAAAAGAAGCCCATCTGGTACATAAGCTTTCTTAATCCGTTTTCCTTTTACGCCAACGATCGCATCCGCGTCTCACCTTTACGTTAAAACGATTTCAGTATGTCGGTCACGTTTTCCGAGATTTTCAAAGTTTAAAATAAACTTTGATAACTTATACTAATATAATTTAAATTCCTTAACGAATTCAATGCGTCGTCAAATCGCGTATCTTAACTAATATTTCTCGTACTTCGATAGAGACGATATATGTTTAACAATTTCATTTTAACCTTTTAGGTTAAACGTTCAACGTATTCTAACGTTTTTCGATACCAAGATTTCAATTATGAAATCTTTTCTCATCAAAGAGATTTCCTTATATAATTAATACGTTTTACACGTATTAGTGTATTTATCGAACGTATTTCATACGTTAATTTCAAAAGTCAATAATTTTGACTTTTCTTTATAAATTCTTTAATAATTCATATATTTAATATCTAATTTCAATATAAATCGATTTTCAATCGATTTCTTTTCATAAAACTCTAAATCTTGATTTTTCACGTAAATCGATAAACTCTATTAATATTTTCCTTTAATATCAATTAACTTATTCATTAAACATTATTTTTCATTTCTAACGTTATTTAATATAGCGTTTCACCGTAAACATAGTATACTATGTTTATAAAATCCCATAAATTCTTATTATGTCTAAAATAATTTCTAGACATATAATGTATTATTTTTCTTGATATTAAGGAATTAAAATCCTTAATATAAACTTTCAAAGCTCATGGCCCTAAGCTTAATTTGTCCAAATAAATTTTTGTAAAATTCTAATTAAATAATACAAGGCCCCATAATTAATTTATAACATGATTATAACATATAGTCCAACATTTTCAATTTCTACATCAATGATTCATTGATCAAGGTCTCGGTTCCTTTCCAAACTATACACTAAATATTTTATAAAATTTCAACAAAATTACACAATGCTTATATACTATATTATAACAACATTACATCATAATATTCATTGAAAACAACCAAATCATCATTAAACCAAGCCCTTGAAACTCACGGTCATAATGTAAAATTGAACAATCAATCTTCAAAATTTAGTAAAATCATGTAGTACATAATCAATGTCCTAGATCATCAATATGCTATAACATTTCTTAAATTAAATTTGTACATCAATTTAACATTTTCTCATGATTTTCGGTCATCATCAAACATATAGTATAAGCTTTTTAAAATTCCCAATAAATCACTATGAACTCTTACAAGATCATATATCAATAATCCATCCCTAAATCCTTCAAGAAATTTTCGATACTCATGGTATAAATTTCATAGCATTTTTAATTTCAATTTAAACATGATACATGCTTCTATAATATCATACTACACATTATTAAAGAACAAGCTATCATGCTAGCGTTATTTCATAATTAATAACACATGCTTAACATATTAATCAAACCATTGAAAAATTAAAACTTAGTGTACAATCAAGCTCGTTCGATTTCTAACCTTTAACGGTATTGATTTTATGTGCTATGATTTAGTATCAACCTTTGGTGATTGAAGAGATGAACACACAAGGTTTTTCTTCTTAGAGCTCTCGCACTCTTTCTTATTTTGAGAGAGAAATGTGATGACTTGTTTAACTTATCCAAGGCTTTAGTAAGTAAATGAATTTTAAGACTTTACAAAATTCTACTAAGCTCACGCCTCTCTCACTCTTGGTCACCACAATACAAGTTTTGGAAGCTTTTTCCAAACATACTTTATGACTCATCAATGAATTACATCACATATACTTACTACTTGAATAAAGTTTTTGATTAAAACAAAGATAGTTCTTTGCTTTATTTGAGCAAATGCCGTCGGTTATCCTCATGCAAGACACAAGAATTTTGTGATGATTCATTTTGCATACATCATGGAAGTAAGTATGTTCTTACACCATTTCTTGAACAATTCAATTATTTTTGCTTTGGGATGAAAATTGCCGTCGGCTACCAAGCACAAACACACTACTTTGTATGATTTATGCGATGATTCACAATTCATATGTCATGGGAGTAAGTATTCTCTTACACAATATTTTTGAACAACTAAATTTGATTCTTTACTTTATTGACTAAGAGCCGTCGGCTCTCACTTGAACAAGGAGAAGAAATTTTATTCTTGTGTTAAAACCATACACTTAAGTCAATACACATTGCCAAATGCATTAAGACATCATCACAAGTGTAGTGTTCAAGCTTCTAACCTCAAATCTCAACATAATACACGGCTCTTATGCCCTCACACACATCCACTTGATTTTACTTGGTTAATGTGTACAATTAATCCCACTTGAATCATTTAATACACAACATAGAAATTCTAGCATGAAATTTACGTAAATCACTTATTTCAATTCATAAGTCACGCATTTCCATAATGCAATAGGTACATATTTTATTTTCATGCTAATTATAGATATATATCATAATATATGTTTTAGATGATAAATTATATCATAGGAAAAATTATTAGTATCATTTCATGTGTGAAAACCCTAATTTTGAATTAGGGTTTTCGAAAATTCAAAACTTGTTCAATAATTAATCCTTAATGTTCTAGCATTGTTTTAATGCTAAATAATACTCTAATTACATATAATAATCATAGGAATTTAAATACTATAATTCCTTGATCATTAAACTCATTTTTCTATTCATCTCTAAACGTTAACATTTGAAACGTCTCAAAACGTTAATTATCGACTCATCTCAAAATGGTCGTAATAAAATCGTAATCACTTTATTAAATTATTCTATTAATAATGGAATTTAATTCTAAGCTTCCTTGCTTAGAAAATTTTACGAAATTCTAACTATCGATATTCAATTGACGTTAAAATACTACTGCCGAAACACTATATATATTTATATTCCTTAATTCACAATCCTTAGTGAATATAAAATAGGAATTCATTACTTTGTAATTAAAAGAAATCATTATTCGATAATTTGCCAATTCAATTAGTTCGGCGAAACCCTAATTTACGAATTTTAAATATCGTAATTAGGCATTTAATTCTTCGGGATATTACACTTTTGTAGCATAAATGCTACACATTTTATTTTCTTATAATTAATGGTTATATGACATAATACAAGTCCTAGATGATAAATTAAATCATAGGAAAAATTATTAAAATAATTCTATGTCAGAAACTCACATTTTTTATTACTAATTCGAAAATAGGAACAATTTATCCAATAATTGTTCCTTAATTCTCTAGCATTATTTTAATGAAGGATTATATATAAATAATGCTCCTATTACATAAAATAATCTTATGAATTTAAATAATGTAATTCCTTAATCGTTAGACTAAGTTTTTGAATTATCTCAAAAACGTCGGCGGTCGAATCATCTCTACAACGTTGACATTCGAATCGTCTCGTGAAATTACTAATAACATCGTAGTCACTTTATTCGATCATTACTAATAAGGAATTTAATTCTAAGCTTCCTCACTTATAAAAATAACGTAAGACTAACTATCGAAATTTAATCGACGTTATATTAATACTTTCGAAGGAATAATATAAACTATATTCCTTAATTCACTAATCATTAGTGAATATGATATAAAAGTCCTCGTATTATGGATAGTTGAAATCGAGCTTCGATAAATTACTATTTCATTTACCGAAACAAAACCCTAATTAGCGATTTTTATTATCGCAAATTTGGCTTTAAAATTTTGGGATATTACATAATTAAATAATAGCATTTCATCATCATTTCTCAAAAGAAAACATCGTAAATAAAACATTTGTCATTTCATTTTATCCTTGAAGAGAAAAAGCTCACCTGGTATATTTGCTTCTCAAAACGATTTCCTTCTCACTTCAACGTTCACTTTCGCGCTCCACCATTACGTAAGAAACTAATTTAGTACACTGGTCGTATTTTTGGAAATCGTCAAGATCTAAAATAATTCGATAACTTTTGAATCTTATTAAGACTTATTAACTAAATATGAACCTTCTAAAGACTTCTTATCCAGTAACAAAATTAGTACGTCTTTTCATCGAATATTCTAACTTATAGCTTCTCGTTTTTAACTGCGACGAAACCTTGCTTCGGAGTACATACTCATAATTTATGTCAATCGTTGACTCATATTAACATTTTTCGATAAAATGATTTCAATTACGAAGTCGACTCTTGTAAAAGAGATATTCTTATATCTCTAATGCGTCTTACACGTTTTAGTATATCTATTCAACGAAACCCATATTTATATTAGGCGTAAAACATAACTCTACTCACGCACTAACATACTTCACACATTCATACTTCTTCACACATTCATACTTTAACTAAGTCATTTTTGACTTCAAAACATGTATTTATCAATATATTCTAATTCTAATCGATTTCTAATCACATTTCCATAAGTCTCGATTTTTCACATTAACAATCAATCATGCTCGAAAATGTATATATGTAACACCCTAAATTCATAATTTAAAAATGCTATATTTTCTTAAATAGCTAAAGCGGAAACATGTCCAGTGATTTTTTTTTTATTTTAAATATATAAAATCTCTTGAATAAAAACTGTCAAATAATGAATCCAACAAACTCAAATCTCAACTTTGCACAAGAACTGACACCAACCAACGACCCGAAGCAAACTACATAGGACTTAATAGCATGAGATAAGTTGGAGTTCTAGTAACTCAAATCCAACAACGATAATAAAGGGAAAAAATTTAAACAAACATAACACAAGTCTTGGAAGGAATTAAAAGCGACGTAACACCACTAGGCACACCCACACCGCCACGCCGCTCCATGATCACTGACCTGAAAATATTTTAGATAAAAAGGGGGTGAGCACAAAAACGTACTCAGTGGTGGGGAACAAGGAATATCATTATTTTATTTATCCAAACGTGTATACATCGCAAGAAAGTAATGGTCAATCATATTCAACCTCACCGGCTTAAAAAATCCTGCCACACAGGCTACGCCACACATGCAATGATATGCCACACGGCTATGTTTCACACACGGGCTATGCCACACAGGCAATGATACGCCACACAGGCTATGATTCGCCACACAGCTACGCGACACGTGCAATGATACGCAACACGGGCTATGTTTCGCCACACGGCCACGCCACGGTAATGATACGTCACACGGCTATGATTCGCCACACGTGCAATGATACGCCTACATAAGCTATGATTCGCCACACAGCCACGCCACACGTGCAATGATACGTCACTGTGCTATGATTCGCCACACGTGCTATGATTAGCCACACAAGCTATGCCACACGAGCAATGATACGGACGTGCTATGATTCGCCACATCGGCTATGCCATACAGCAATATCGCCACACGTGCTATAATCGCCACACATGCTACGATTCGCCACACGTGCTATGCCACGAATAATAATACGCCACACAAAGCTTACACTATGGATGCAACAAAACACAACAATGGTTATCACCATAAACTTACGAGATAGAGTAAATCCCACAATAAATATGTTTATTCCAAAACACATGTTTACAATTTAAAGAGAATTTTACCAACAATAAATAATTTTATTCCAAATCACGATTTGTAAGTTAAAGAAGATTTCACCCACCTTGTTTTGTCAAGCACAACAAATCAAAATCAACTCAATTTGGAAACGAGGGTTCTAGTTGCGCCACACCTATTTCAATAAGTACAAATAATCTTATAAGGACTAAGCAAAAAGAAACATATGACTAACTCTTTAAGCAAATCTAATTATTTTATAAAGTTTAGGACAATCAACCAAAGATCATAAAATTATGCTTATTATTTTATTTTTTTTAAAATCAAAATTCGGAAAGTTTAAGAATAAACCAATTAAACGGATTATTTAATTAAAATGAAACTTGTAGTATTGATTGATTCAAATCAATTAACTAAATCAACTAATAACTTTATTGATAAGGAATAACCGTCTGTTTTTTTTTTTATTCATATAAGTTCAATCCCCATTCTTTACTTAACTTATTTTAAGGAATAAATTTTATAATACACAAAAGGAAAAGAAAAAATAAATAAATGAAATCATCAAAACAAAGTTATACACACAATCTAATCACACGTCTACTTATATATATGCCATAGTTTACAAATTTTTGTTAAGAGTTTAACTACACTGTGCCTATATATATAAATCTTCTTTATTGAGTCAACTAAATAATTTGAAGGAAAAAAAAAATATATATAACAATCCGGTAACTCAACCCAGTAGCTTCTGTAAGCCATACCATAAAATTTTTGCACTGTTATTTGCTGCTACTAGGTTGAACATAATTTTACACAATACCCAAGATTTATACATATACTTCAAAATTAACAGAAACATACCTGTACTTATGGATGGAACTCTGACTATTGTTCCTACAGCTCAAATATTCTAGCAAAGAGGCTTTTGAATGCTAATGAAATTTTTTGACCGTGAAGACTATTGTGAATGTGCCGTGTGTGTATTATATATATATATAAACCCTAATAAATTTCTAATCCTACTTGAACTCTTATTAATTAAATCTTAATCCTAGATAAATATAAAATAAAACTAGGGCTCATCAAATTAATATTCTACAAGGCCCAATTTGAGAATAAATAATATAATTTGACAATTATATATAAGCCCAAAACTTAATAATATAATTTGATAATTACATAAGCCCAAAACTTATATATTTTTTTTCTTTGTTAAATAATATTTGAAGGCCCTAAAAAATAAATTATGAAGTTCGTTTTCTAGCTAGGGGAACAACTACGGACTCCCTCAAGTCCAACACAAAATCGAGCATGACAAAAATCCAACGTAAATCATTCAAAATTTAAAGCAAATTAAAACAAGCAAAAGTGGGCTACAACCCTACCCACTTAATAAAATTCCGCCCTCGAAATTTGTCTTACCAGGTGCTATTAGGGACGAGTACTTAGCTAGAATTTCAACCTCACGCTCCCAAGTCGCTTCCTCGGGTCCGTGGCGACTCCGCTGTATTTTAATCAAAGTCAAACGTCGGTTCTTTAACTCTTGGATTTTTCGATCTATGATCGCAATGGGTTCTTCCTCGTAGGTTAAATCCTTATTAAACGATATACCACCATAAGACACCACATGACTCGGGTCATGCATATACTTCATCAACATCGAAACATGAAAAACATTATGCACGGATGACAGCTCAGGCGATAACGCCAAACGATAGACAACATCTCCAATCTTTTCCAAATCCCAAACAGTCCGAGGAAGCGAGGCCTTAACTTTTCTTTCTTACCAAATCTCAAAACTCCCTTCATTGGCTCTACCTTCAAAAACACTTTATCACCAACTTCAAAATGCAAATCCTTTCTTCTTTTATTAGCATAAGACTTTTGTCTATCTTGAGCAACTTTGATCCTATCTCAAATTTTCTTGACAACATCAACAGTTCTTTCCACCATCTCGGTCCCAAAATTTTCTTTCACCAACTTCATCCCAAAAGATATGTGATCTACATTTTCTCCCATAGAGTGCCTCATATGAGCCATACCAATACTTGGAGTGGTAACTATTGTTACAAGCAAACTCTATCGACAGCAAGTGTGTCTCCCAACTTCCTTCAATATCCAAGACACAAGTCCTTAACATATCTTCCAAAGTTTGAATCATTCTTTCGACCGGCCGTCGTCGAGGATGATCTGTTGTCGAAAACTTTAACTTTGTACCCAAAGCAAGGTGTAGACTGCCCCAAAACCTTGACGTAAAACGTGGGTCTCGATCAAATATAATGGATGTCGGTACCCATGAAGTCGAACTATTTCCCGAACATATAACTGTGCAAACTTGTCCATCGAAAACGTCATATGCATTGGCACGAAATGCGCTGACTTAGTCAAACGGTCAATGACGATCGCTCGATTTACCCGTCCTTAGAGGTCCCGAGACTCGTCAAGATACATTTATAATCTCCTCCAACTTGAACATATAGTTCCGTACATGGCAAGTTAAGGGGGTCGAACCCAAGAGAGCTGGTTGTGTTGTTACTCGAGTTGTCACAGTTTGAGTAGGAGGTTGCCCAGAGGACAAGGTGTCGGTCAGTCGACGGTCTCGAGAGAGATGTCTTGAGAGATAGATCTTGAGCGTAATGTAAACTTGAAACTTAAACACAAGGTAAAAGATTAAATAACAAGTAGTTGGGCGAGGGTTCCATGACGTTGAGATCTTGGTCAAGACGTCACCATAGGTTCAAGGTTTTCACCATGAGTGTATGTCGTGGTTAAAGGTACCAGGGTAGATGCCCTTTAGGTTGTCACGCACACCGAGCCCCCATCCCAGCTTGCTGTATATTTTAGGACTAAACAGAGGCCCCCGCCTTGCCCCTCGCCAAGACGGTCTCCAAGATTGGTTCGTCCGCCCAACAAATTTTACTCACTAGACAGCCCAACTAGCCACGGCCGGTCCAGTGGGTGGCTCGCAGCCCTTGCCCAAGGCCGACGGCTACAATCACCCACTCCACCGCACTTCCCGGACAAAGAGACACTGATGTCTTACTCCGGCTATTGCTTGTAGTTACCCCTCACCCAAGGCTACCGCCGAGTTAACGCCAAGGAAAGGAATAACATGGGTATAAAGGCCTAGAGCTTCGGGAACACCCACTCAAGGTTCTAAGTACATTTAGAACTCACGACTTGTATGACCTTGACTCAACGTGCTTCACCCCGAGCTCAACCAAACCGACTACTCACGCATAATCGACATAAACATAAAAGCAATAAACAAGAACATAATCGAAACCATACTTAAATATAAAATCAAACGTAAATCAAAAGCATTCTCTGCCAAGCAGTTGCTCAAGCAGAGATTAAATACATAATGTAAATTGTTTGCCCGTAGGACTTGTTTCTTCCTCACCAATCGCTCATGAAATGCAAGAGAAATAAAAGAGAGAAGTTGAGAGAGAATTTTGGATGATGCCCTCTACTCCACCGAATGTTGTTCAAGTCTCCCTCTATTGTGTTATGGAGTTGGAAATTTTATTGGGAGCCTAAGTAATCTCCCCTTTAGCTTGGTCAGCGTGCGCATCTCGAGGCGGCAGGTGGTGAGGGTAGCAAGCTGGCTCGGGATCTGGACCCCGACAAAGGCTCCTCTGGCTTCAGTCTGGCAGGTTTGTCTCATTCCAGGCGCTGCAGGTTGACCTTTCCTTTACGGCAAAAATCAAGCGGCGGCGAGATGACCTTGCCTAATCTTTCCAATGTGTGCAAGTCGCAGAGATCTCGTCTCAAGGCCCCCACCGCATCGTCGACTTTACTCTCATCGCTGCGTCACTCCTCGTCCTTTTCACCTCTCTTCCTCATCTCGATCACCTTCTTGACTTCACGTCAGCTCTTTGATCAGGCTCAGCTCCCATGCGGTACACAGTGTCTTGGCAAGATGTCAGAATACCTTGCCAAGATAGTCTTCGGGATTTTTACCTCTCTCATGGAAGGTGGCCTGATCTTGCCCAAAGTCCACCCCAACCTGCAACATCCCAAGCGTGTCCTCCCAGGCACAAACACACACAAAGAACACACACAAAATGTACTCTTTCTAGGGCAAGGACTACCCCAAAAAGAGCACGAAAAACGGGCTCGTCAGTCAACAATCACCCAAATTGCATCATTACCTCTCAAAGTCCTAGGAAGTCGAACTACGAAATCCATGACCTTCACTTGTCGATGCTTTACATCGCCCACATACTTTGCAATTAGCCTTTTCATGCCATACCACCAAAATTCTTCTTTAAATCGGGTACATCTTGGTGCTACTAAGGTGTGCTGTGTACATAGTTTGATGTGCCTCATCCATTATCTCTTTTCTCAACTCCTCATCCACTGACACACAAATTCTCTTATTATAGGCAAGTTTCCCATCATGCAGAACTGAAAATTCTCTTGGATCGTCAGACACCTCCTTAGCTAGCATCCTTTGTAGGAACTCATCATCCTTTTGAGCTTCTCGAATTCTATCTCGCAACGTCGGACGTACTATCAAAGCTGAGATAATAGCATCCGCTTCTTCGGGTGTGGTCACTACTTCAAGACTCAATCTTTCAAAATCTTTCACCAACTCCTCTTTTTGAGTTAACCTTCTTACAGGATTTGTATCCATCCTTCTGCTAAGCGCATCTGCCACAACATTTACCTTTCTAGGGTGGTACAAAATCTTACAATCATAGTCTTTGACCAACTCTAACCACCTTCATTGTCTCATGTTTAGCTCTTTTTACGTGAAAAAGTATTTCAAACTTTTGTGGTCAGTGTAAATCTCACATTTACCCCCATAAAGCTAATGTCTCCAAATCTTCAAAGCATGAATTACTGCTGTCAATTCCAAATCGTGTGTAGTATAACTTAGTTCATGTGGCTTCAACTGTCTAGATGCATAAGCCACCACTTTTCTTCTTGCATTAGCACACATCCTAAACCCTGTTTAGACGCATCGCTATAGATTATGTATCCCTTAGAACTATCGGGATAGTCAAGACTGGAGCAGTTACCAACTTCTCTTTTAATATTTGAAAGCTTTTTCATACTTCTCCGTCCACTCAAACGGTATTCCTTTCCGTGTCAACTGAGTGAGTGGTCCTGCAATCCTTGAAAAACCTTCGATAAATTTTCGATAATATCATGTCAGTCCAAGAAAACTTCGTATCTCCGAAGCTCTTGTCGGCACTTCCAATTACTTACAGCCTCAACGTTTGCTAGATCCACTTAAATTCCTTCTGATGTCACCACGTGCCCAAGAAATCCAATCCGATTCAGCCCAACTCACACTTTGTAAACTTGGCATACAACTTTTATTTCCTTAGTAACTCCAAGACTGTGCGTAGATGCGACTCGTGCTACTCTTGATTTTTAGAGTATATCAAGATTTCATCGATGAAGACGATCACGAACTTATCCAAGTATGGATGAAACACCCTATTCATCAAATCTATAAAAACTGCAGGGGCATTGGACAATCCAAAAGGCATTACCACAAACTCATAGTTGCCATATTTTGTCCTAAATACCATATTTTGAAAATCATCTTCCTTCACTTTCAATTGATGATATCCGGATCATAGATCTATCTTTGAGAAAACTCTTGTACCTTGTAGTTGATCAAGAGGTCTTCAATTCTCGGCAGAGGATACTTGTTCTTTATTGTAAGTTGATTCAGGTCTCGATAATCGATACACATCCTCATGCTACCATCTTTCTTCTTTACGAACAATACTGGTGCTCCCCATGGTGAAACACTCGGTCGAATATATCCTTTATCCAACAATTCTTGTATCTGCGCCTTCAACTCTTCTAACTCCTTTGGTGCCATTCGGTATGGAGCCTTAGAAACTGGTGTTGCTCCGGGCACAAGGTCAATGGTAAACTCCACTTGTCGACTCGGTGGTAAACCTGGTATTTCTTCAAGAAACACATCGACAAAATCTCGAACCACTTCCACATCCTCTATTGTTGTCTCCGTCGGCTTTAACCCCAATACATTTACCAAGAATCCTTCGCACTTTCCTTTTCCTAACATCTTCACTGTTTCCATTGCGGATATTATCTTCAGTGGTTTTCCAATCCTTGCTCCATAGAATGTAAACTCATTCTCTTCCGGTCTTTGAAAAATCACTTCTCTCTCATGGCACCTTATAGTGGCGTGATTGCTACTTAACCAATCCATCCCCAAGATAAAATCAAAGTCATGCATCTCTAAAGCATAAAGATACCTCGATAATGTTTTTCCTCCCAACATGATTTTCACACTTTCTACCATCGTATTAGTTATTAGAGTTTATCCTGAGGGAATCCTAACATTAAGAGCTATGTTCTCTACTCCTACAGTGATTCTTGTTTTCTCACATTCGTTTATCCAAAATCTTATTAACAACCAAAAGAAAAAGAAGTGAACAACACAACGTTCCACTCAAGAAAAAGAAACAAACGCGTCAAAACTTAACTATCATATTTCTCATCACCGTTAATGTCTATAACCACCGGACTAGGATGTCCTTCAGGGTCCTCTTCCTCTTCGGGGTCATCATCATCTTCTTTTATTCCCTCATTCTCTTGAGGTACTTCCATATTCTGTTGTGGGAGTGGTGACACGGGACCTTCGTCATCTTCTATAATTGTGATGCCACGAAAAAGATCGTTATATCTACGAATTAAGAAGGCCATGTAATCCTCAAAATTGATTTGATGTCGACCATTCTCCAAGACTGCTCTCGATCTATAAAGGTCTTTCCAACAATAGCCTTAACTTCATCAATGCCGGTAAATGACACTAGAGAAAGCTTCATATTCGTGTATTGGTTGTTCGTGAGTAACAATCTTCCGTCACAACTCTCTTCAAGCTACAAGTTCTCACGACACCTAGAGTGAGATTTCAATGCACGCGAGAATCGGACAACGATAAGTGCATGCTCATAAACTAGAGGTAGATTATAATTATTCTTCATCTAGCCTACACAAGTGATGCCTAATAATCAAGCGACTAAGTTCCTTCTAATTTCAAGGACAAATAAGTAAAATTTCAATCAACTCATGCTCAAGTTCAACAATAATTTTACAAATGATGCACAACTCTCACATAATGCCACATACAAATCTCCACCACGTTTCGTAATATTTGAGAGAGAATCATCACTAATAAGTGCTCACAAAATACTTTATCATATCAAAGCAACATAAATTACCTCGATCAGAGCGTGTCGAGAATGGATGGTGCCTTTGTCACAACCACATAATATAACAAATTTTTTTCAAAATTTTTAAGTCTACGTAAACGTAGACCCGCCTCGATACCACTAAATGTAAACCCTAAATTCATAATTTAAAATGCTATATTTTCTTAAATAGCTAAAGCGGAAACATGTCCAGTGATTTTTTTTTTTTTAAATATATAAAATCTCTTGAATAAACTGTCAAATAATGAATCTAACAAACTCAAATCTAAAACTTTGCACAAGAACCGACGCCAACCAATGACCAAGAAAACTACGCAGGACTTAATAGCATGAGATAAGTTGGAGTTCTAGTAACTAAAATCCAACAACGATAATAAAGGGAAAAATTTAAACAAACATAACACAAGTCTTGGAAGGAATTAAAAGCGACATAACACCACTAGCACACCCACACCGCCATGCCGCTCCATGATCATCGACCGAAAATATTTTAGATAAAAGGGTGAGCACAAAACGCACTCGGTGGTGGGGAACAAGAAATATCATTATTTTATTTTTCCAAATGTGTATACATCGCAAGAAAATAATGGTCAATCATATTCAACCTCACCGGCTTAAAAAATCCTGCCACACAGGCTACGCCACACAAGAAATGATACGCCACACGGGCTATGTTTCGCCACACGGGCTACGCCACACAGGCAATGATACGTCACAAAGGCTATGATTCGCCACACGGTGCTATGCCACACTGTGCAATGATCGCCACATAGGCTATGATTCGCCACATAGGCTACGCCACACATGCAATGATACGCCACATAGCTATGCCACGTGTAATGATACGCCACACGTGCTATGCCACACGAGACAATGATACGCCACACGTGCTATGATTCACCACACGTGCTACGATTCGCACACACGTGCTATGCCACACGTGCAATAATACGCCACACAAGCTTTCACCATGGATGCAACAAAACACAACAATGGTTATCACCATAAACTTACGGATAGAGTAAATCCCACAATAAATATGTTTATTCCAAAACACATGTTTGCAATTTAAAGAGAATTTTACCCACAATAAATAATTTTATTCCAAATCACGTATTTGTAAGTTAAAGAAGATTTCACCCACCTTTTTTTGTCGAGCACAACAAATCAAAATCAACTCAATTTGGAAACAAGGTTCTAGTTGCGCCACACCTATTTCAATAAGTACAAATAATCTTATAAAGGCTAAGCAAAAAAGAAACATATGACTAACTCTTTAAGCAAATCTAATTATTTTATAAAGTTTAGGACAATCAACCAAAGATCATAAAATTATGCTTATTATTTTATTTTTTTTAAAATCAGAATTCGGAAAGTTTAAGAATAAACTAATTAAACGGATTATTTAATTAAAATGAAACGTGTAGTATAGATTGATTCAAATCAATTAACTAAATCAACTAATAACTTTATTGATAAGGAATAACCGTCTGTTTTTTTTTTTTATTCATATAAGTTCAATCCATATTCTTTACTTAACTTATTTTAAGGCATAAATTTTATAATACACAAAAGGAAAAGAAAATAAATAAATAAATGAAATCATCAAAACAAAGTTATACACACAATCTAATCACACGTCTACTTATATATATGCCATAGTTTACAAATTTTGTTAAGAGTTTAAATACACGTGCCTATACCTATATATATAAATCTTCTTTATTGAGTCAAGTAATAATTTGAAGGAAAAAATATATATCACAATCCGGTAACTCAACCCAGTAGCTTCCGTAAGCCATACCATAAAATTTTTGCACTGTTATTTGCTGCTACTAGGTTGAACATAATTTTACACAATACCCAAGATTTATACATATACTTCAAAATTAACAGAAACATACCTGTACTTATGGATGGAACTCTGACTATTGTTCCTACAGCTCAAATATTCTAGCAAAGAGGCTTTTGAATGCTAATGAAATTTTTGACCGTGAAGACTATTGTGAATGTGCCGTGTGTATATATATATATATATATATATATATATATATATATATATATAAACCCTAATAAATTTCTAATCCTACTTGAACTCTTATTAATTAAATCTTAATCCTAGATAAATATAAAATAAAACTAGGGCTCATCAAATTAATATTCTACAAGGCCCAATTTGAGAATAAATAATATAGTTTGACAATTATATATAAGCCCAAAACTTAATAATATAATTTGATAATTAAATAAGCCCAAAACTTATATTGTTTTTTCTTTGTTAAATAATATTTGAAGGCCCTAAAAAATAAATTATGAAGTTCGTTTTCTAGCTAGGGGCGCAACTACGGACTCCCTCAAGTCCAACACAAAATCGAGCATGACAAAAATCCAACGTAAATAATTCAAAATTTAAAGCAAATTAAAACAAGCAAAAAATGGGGCGTTACAATATATATGAACTAACTTAAGCATAACACTTTATATTTAAAAATCTTACGTCACTTAACAAATAACATAAATTCATAGTATGTCTTAAACATATTTTTATGACTAAATATGTGATCACATTTGATAAAATAAATTTGAAACTTTAACTTCCATTTCTTAAAGTTTTCGGCCCTTATGAAAGCATTTTCAAAATTTATCCATTAATTTCTATAAATTCACATAACATATTATATTAACATAGAATCAATAATATCAAATAACATTAGGCAAAGAAAATTTGACATCAACATCCTACACTTTGAAGTTTTCAAAATTTTGACATTTCAACTAAACAATTTTCAAAAATTCTAATTAATCACACAACACATTATTATCATCATACATCAATAATATGCCATCCTTCATACACAAATCATACATCAATATATCATTCCTTATAGTTTTCAAAATCTTTATGAAATAATATACAATATTTTTCCAAAATTATGAATTAATTCATACATGCTTAAACATTACTAACTATCATCAATCCATGCTCAAAACAACAATAAAAAATTCATCTTCATCAACATATAATTTTTGAAATAATAAGAAAAATTTAAACAAGCTCAACTTTGCATTAAATTCATAATACATGCTTACAACCATCATATAATATAAACATCTTTAATTAACAACTTAAACATTTAACAAAATTTCTCAAATTTCACATAAAATAACAAAAGCATATAACTTAAAATTTCATGGATGAATTTCTAATATTTTGCATATATAAGAAGCTTGTACAATTTCTAACCTTTAATAGGAATCGATCATCGAAAAACGTTTTCTAAGTTAAGATTTGAAGAGAAAATTTGAAGAACACTTCTATTTTTTTCCCAAGTTCGGTAGTTTTGAGGAAATGATAGAGAAATTTTATTCATTTGATGATATATTAATCTTATTCATGCTTTTAAGAAAATATCAACATAAAGTCAACAAAATTTAATCATCTTATCAATTAGAAATGATCACCTTTCACTAGGAAACAAAATAATACATGGCTTGTAACAGCCCCTTAATCTTAAGTACGAATTAACAGGGACTATTACTTTAAACATGAATTTATAAATGGAAAGGACCATTGAACATTGAACTGTAGTACATATATCAAGAATACTTTTGGACTTTAATACATAACTTAAGTTCTTGCAGCGGAAAACATGTGATATGTACATATGACGATGTACAATCAAGGTACAAACTTTCAGCGACAAACATTCCTATTGCTCAACACTGCTCCATCGTATCACCAGCTCAACCTGCACATTTAAAAACAAATATGCAGGGCTGAGTACATGAATGCACTCAGTGGACTTATGCCAAAAACATTTTCATCTTTAAATTACACTGCCCCATCATGGTAAGACACAAGGGTTTTATTTTGAAAGGCCTTGTGCTTACTAAAACATTTTCATCATTTCTCAAATCATCGCGTGCGCAGACATTTTCTCATTGTATGTATGATCCATATCCCTTTCCTTTCATCATAACATCATCATTAACGCCGTAGAAGTAGGCCCCCTTCTACGTCCGTGACCAACCACCGCATTGTCCTTACGGCCCCCAGTCACCATTAAGTGTACACGTTAACCCAGCTGTGAATTTACCCTCCGGCATAGGATCCGAATTCGATTTTCATCATACATTGGGAGCGACCCGACAACATTCATCATTCATTCATGGATAGGATACATACATAAAAAATAAATATTTGGGCAGGTAATTTCATAACATCATTTCATCATCATTTCTCAAAAGAGAGCATCATAGATAAATACTTTTCATTTCAAAGAAAGCATTGTAAATAAAGCATTTCTCATTTTGAGTAAAGAAAAGCTCACCTGGTACGTAAGCTTTCTACATAGTCTTTCCTTAACGTCAGCGATCAAAATGCGTCCCACCTTTACGTAAGAAGTTAATTTAGTACGTCGATCACGTTTTTCGAGAACATCAAAGTCAAATAAACTTTGATAACCTTCATAAAATAATACCTCGTATCTTTTAACTAACTTAGTACGTCTTTTCATCGAATATCTTAACTTATAATGTTTCATACTTCGATAAAGACAAAATATAATTTATGACCTCATATTAGTCATTTAAATCAAACGTCGAACTTATATTCACGTCTTTCGATAAAATGATTTCAATTATGAAATCATCTCTTATAAAAGAGATATTCTTCTATTTCTAATACGCCTTACACATATTAGTATATTTGTTCAACGATATCATATTTCTAATAGACGTACAACATAACATAGTTCATGTACTAACGTATTTCATACGCTTTGGCCAAAGTCAACAATTTTGACTTTATAAACATATATTTCAAATTATAGACATATATGTCTATTAATACATATAAATCAATTTTCAATCGATTTTCAATCATTTTATCATATCGCCTCGACTTTTCACGTTAATCAACAATCATACTTGAATTTATTTCCAAGTATGACTTAACTGAACAATACATATTATTTTCACAACATATGTTACTTAACGAACGTTTCGACTTAAACATAATACACCTTATTTTAAAACCACATAAATTCATAATATGGCTAAAACATATTTTTGAAACATAACATATGATTATACATGATAAAATAAGTTTAAAACCTTTAATACCCATAACCTGACTTTCGGTCCTTTTCAATAAATATCACAAAATTTTCCAAAAATTTTATAAATTAGATATTATACTATATCAACATAGGATCAATAATATGTAATAATATTGATCATAGAAAATTTTACATCACCTTATCACACCTTAAAGCTTTCGGTTATTATGTAAAACATAATAAACATTTTTCAAATTTTCTAATTAAATCACATAATACATAATTATCATTATATACCATCACTATAACATAATTTTCATCATTCTCAACTTGTACACTATTATACCTTTAGAACATATGTTTCAAAGCTCGACTTAGGAACAATAAATTTTCTAAAATTCCAATAAATTCATCCCACACTATATTATGAATCTACATCATTAATATGCTTTAATATCATTCAAACATGAATCATATATCAATATACCATATGTTATCATTTTCGTAATTTCAATTATATATACTAAGGTTTTCCAAAATTCTACATAAAATCATACAAGCTTATTTAATACCATAGATCACTAATCCATGCTCAAATCATCAATTAAAATCATTTCCAATATCATATGTTCATCACATAATTTCGTAATATCATATAATTTTTCACACATGTTTAACTTTACACTAAAATCATAATACAAGCTCATAATAATCATATAAACATATTTAATAAACATCCTAACCTTATAACATCATTTTCAAATTTTCATCATAAATAATATAAGTACATAACATAAAATCTAACGGTTGATTTCAAAATTTTAACATGTATACAAAGCTTGAACGATTGCTAATCTTTTAATCGGAGTCGATTGTCGATTTACAACGTTTTGTAACCTAAGATTTGAAAAGAAAATGAAGAACTCTTCTCTATTTTTTTTTTTACAAAACTCACGGTAATGAGAGAGAATGAGAGAGAATTTCTTCTTTGATGTTATATTCATCTTATCTTGTGATTATTTAATTTATTAATATTTTCAACCTATCCTTATCAACCTTAATGAAAATATCCTCTTTCTTTTTTTTCTCCACACCTCACGGCTCTTACAAGTTATAATGAGATGATTATTAATTGTTTTGATGTTAATATACTTTATTTAATTCTTTAACAAAAATATCTAATTTTAAAAGTCAAAATTCCACACTTGTAAAATCCTCCCTTATTTTCGGTCCTCACTTGTATTAGAAGACAAAACTTTTATCTTATCCAAAATTTATTAAATGTGTAACCTTATCAAAATATTAAATACCCATCACTTTCATAACTATCATTTTCAATAACTAAGAAAATTCTTTCCTTTATTCTCAAAGTTAACGGCAATATCAAAATGGAAAGGAGGTAGATTTTATTCTATGTGATGACATACTACATTAATCATACTTTGATAAAAATATCTAGTTTAAGTCAACAATTACAACTCCTATCACTAACAAAGAATAAAGAAAACTTTTCCTACCTTTACTTTAAATTGCTCACGACAACTCTATTTTAATGGAGGTGATTTTGTTTTATTTGATGGAGTAATACATTAATTATTACTTAGAAAAAAATCTAGTTTTAAAAGTCAAAAATTACAACTTCAAAAATTTACAAGCATGCCATGCCTAAAAGAAACAAATCTTATCACTTAAATACATACATATGTATCGGTCATTACACAAGAGAGATATAATTTCATTTTGTCTTACTTAGTACACATGAATTATATGTCATTATCATAGATATCACTTTCACTTGTATAAGCTTGGAAATTTTCTTATTTTTTCCTTTACATAGTCAAAACTTTCGGCACTTTTAGGAATAAATCCTCCCACTTGTTCCACTTGCTACTACAACTCATCTTGTACATTAATAACATATCAATTTCATAATTATAGTATAACATCATCAAAAGATAGAATTTTATTTCACTTCACACTTTGAAACCATTTTTCTTTCGGCAATTTTGGATAGAAATTCCTCCCACTTGCACAACTTGATATTACACCTCATCTTATCCTTAAAATATTTTATTAACATGGTTATAGCATAGCATCATCAATTAGATAGCAATTTATTTCAATTCATACTATAAGTCCACATTTTCGGCACTTATACAATAATAATGCTATACATTTTATTTTCTTGCATCATATAGCTCATATATAGCTATGTGACATATTATAAGTCCTAGATGATGAATTATATTATAGAAAAATATTTAGAACAATTCTATGTCACAAACTAAATTTTCGAAACCCTAATTTTCGAAAATTAGCTTACTTTATTCAATCTTTATTCCTAAATCCTCTAGCATTATTTTAATGATAAATAATGCTCTTATATTATAAATAATCATAGGAATTTAAATATTATAATTCCTCAACCGTTAGACTTAGTTTTCGAATCGTCTCTAAACATCGACGTTCGATACGTCTCATCACGTTAATAATCGATTCGTCTCTAAGATGTTCATAATAAAGTGACATTCACTTTATTCGTTCTTTTATTTAATAAAGAAATCTAATTCTAAGCTTCGTCACTTAGAAAAAATATCGTAAGACTAACTATCGATATTTAATCGACGTTAGAATCATACTTATGAAGGAATAATATAATTTATATTCCTTAATTCACTAATCATTAGTGAATATGATATACGAATCCACGTATCACAAATAATCGAAATCAATGTTCGATAATTTAGTAATTCAATTATCGAAACGAAACCCTAATTTACGATTTTTATTATCGTAATTAAGCTTTAAAACTTCGGGATATTACATGGCTATAATTAAAACAAAATCATGTCCAAATTTTCTCTCCACTTTTTCGGTCAATATATGTAGGTAGAAGATAACTATATTATCTTATCATATAATTAATTAATTACCAATCATTTTCAAACCTATCATTATCAAACTTAAATGAAAATATCTTCTTTCTTTTTTCTCTCATGGTTTCGCACTCTCAAAGATGGAATGGAGATGATTTTATATTTTGATGCTAATATACATTAATCATGCTTTAGGAAATATCTAATTAAAAGTCAACAATTTACACTACTTTATCTCCTAAAATACTACACCTTCACTACCAAACAAATATACCTTATCACTTTACTAAAATATCATCTTATCTTATACATGAATTAAATACCTATCACTTTCAACAATTAACCATCACTTTTAACAAAATTTGATTTTTCTTCCTTTCACATTTTTTTTCAAAGTTTTCGGCCATCACTCCATACTAATACTCATCACTTTATTTTTTTATGAATCACATTATCTCTATATTAATAACATCTCATTATCATAATAATTATACATCGTTATCATAAAAGATGGAATTTTTCTTCTTTTCACACCTATACACTAATTTTTGATCACTATGAGAAAATAATGCTACATACCTTATTTTTTTTCATTTGATAGCAATGTGACATAATATAGGTCTTAGATGATGGAATAAAGCATAAGAAAAATAAATAAGGACAATTCTATGTTCTAAACTAATATTTTTGAACCATTTGTTGAAAAATAGAAATTAATTGTCCAATCTCCATTTCTTTAATAAATAAAAATACTTTAGAGAAGGAATATATAAAAAATGCTCTTGTTTCATAAAATAATCATAGGACTTTAAATATTGCAATTCTTTAAACGTTATACTAAATTTTCAAATCGTCTCAAAACGTTGATAAAAAGTCGAATCACCTTATTAGTTCTTCGTTAATATGGAATTAAATTCCTAGCTTCACGCTTAGAAAATATCGTAAGACTAATTATCGAAAATTAATCGACGTTGAAAACGCTCTTGAAGGAATAACATATATTCCTTAATTTACTATTTGTTTATGGATATAATATGAAATTTCTCAGATTATGTATAGTCGAAATTGAGCTTCTATAAATTACTATTTCGATTATCGAAACAAAACCCTAATTAACGACTTATATTATCGTAACTTAGTTTTAAAACTTTGGGATATTACATTCTACCCCCTTAAAAGAAATTTCGTCCCTAAATGTGCATACCTTAGAAAAGTCTGGGATATCTTTCTATCATAACATTCTCAAGTTCCCACATGGCTTCCTCTTGTCCATGGTTTCTCCATAGGACTTTCACTAAAGATAAAGACTTGTTTCTTAACTGTTGAACTTTACGATCTAAGACAACTGATATCTGGGTTAAGGATAACGTCATCATGATGGATTACGTGTTTTGGATCATACACGCTTTCTTAAGCGTGACACGTGAAAACATTATGTACATTCCCGGACTTGGCGAAGTGCCAATCTATAAGCTCTTGGGCCTATTCTTCTTGGATCTCGTAAGGTCCTATAAAACGTGGTCTCAACTTTCCTTTTACTCCAAACCTTATAATTCCCCTTGATGGAGAGACCTTAAGAAAAACTTTATCTCCACACTCAAATTGCAGCTCGATCGTAGCAGTATCGGCGTAAGATTTTGTCTATCCCGAGATTTTTTATTCTTCGCTTTATCTGGCGGACAATCTCAATCATTTCGGTCACTGTGTCAGGCCCTAAAACTTTCCTCTCGCCTACTTCATCCCAATAAAGTGGTGATCGACACTTCTTTCTATACAATGCTTCATATGGGGTCATATCAATTGTTGCTTGATAGCTATTGTTGTAGGCGAACTCAATAAGTGGCAAAACGTGTTCCCAACTTGCACCTCGATCCACCACCACCGTCCTCAACATATCCTCAAGTGTTTGTATTGTCCTTTCTGACTGTCCATCTGTCTGTGGGTGGAAAGCTGTGCTAAATTTCAACTTCGTGCCCAATTCTTTTTGTAAGCTAACCCAAAATCTAGAAGTGAACTTGGAGTCTCTATCCGATGTGATAGGTTTTGCACCCCATGTAGCGCATAATTTCCTTATGTACAATCGAGCTAACTTATCGATCCATGAGTAATCTGAATTGGCAGAAAATGTGCACATTTGGTGAGTCGATCCACTACTACCCATATTGTTACCTCTTTTGACTTTGGCAGCCCCACACAAAATCCATTGCTATGTCATCCCATTTCCATTTGGGTATCTCTAGAGGCTATAACTTTCCATAGGTTCGTTGGTGTAATGCTTTCACTTGTTGGCAAACGAGACATCGCTTGACAAATGAGGCTACATCTCGTTTCATTCCTTCCCACCAAAACTTTTCTCGCAAATCCTGATACATTTTAGTGCTGCCTGGGTGAGCGGTATAAGGAGTATCATGGGCTTCACTCATGATTTCATTTATGGAGGTTGATGATCCATGTGGACTAGCTGCAGGCACCGTGTGAGGAGCTTGTGCCCATCTTGTTGTTGCTCCGTTTCCAGCTGCTGCTTTCAAGGAGTTCACAACTGAGATCCACCGAGACCTGGCTACTATTTGAGAAGTTAGGGTCATTAGTGTCCGAGAGCCCGTGGCTCCCACATTTGATGCTGAGGTCATAGAGGAGGAGGATCCAGAGGAAGACCCAGAGGAGGATCCTGAGGAGGACCTATCTGCTGAAGATGAGACAGAAGGAGTAGATAGTACCTATACACCCGCATCTGACTCCGACACGATGAGCCATGTCTGCACCCCGAGCGATTATGGATCTAGTTATTATGACAAAATAGTGTTTGTCTGTATACCTTTTATATCTTTTGATTCATGCAGAAACAATGAGTCGTTTCGACATGAACCATTATTCTGATGACCATAGTTGCATTTTAATTTTTGTACGCACCGTGACTTGGTACACTGAGTGATGCTGATATTAATTTTTGGAGCATCATACTCCATACCTGGCCTTTTGTGGATCTTAAAAGCGATGATGAAAGTCCTCGTAGAGATATTTGATTTGATATGATGATAGTTCCCCGAGAGCTTTGGTTTTTGAGGTTGCGATATGTGGTGTTCGATGACGTGCTAGATTTATGTTTATGATAATATATACATACCGTGCTAAGATATTTATGATCCTGATGGATTGTATAAGAAGATATTTGATTACGTATATTTATGAAAGATAGAATACCGCCGAGAAGAAGAAACCATGACGTAACACCCTGAAGAGATGACACCCCTCCACCACCACCACCGGCAAGAAGGATTGAGGAGCTATTCCTCGATAGAATTCGCCAACCTTCAACGGGACTAGGAATCCCATGGATGTGGAACTATGGATTCGCCATTAGAGCGAAACTTTAATTTCCTTCACTACACCTCTCAAGAACGCTTATCATGCGTTGCTTTTGAAATGACCGGTGCCGCCGACTTCTGGTGGGAGGCGAAGAGGAAGACCTTATCTGAAGAGAAACTGGAAGAATGTAACTGGGAGAAGTTTAAGGAGTAAGTGTATGAGAAATACATTCCTAAGAGCTATCAGAAAAGAAAGGAACATGAATTCTACAATCTGCGCTAGGGAAAGACAACAATCACGGACTACGATAGGGCAAAGCGAGATGTAGCGGTATACGCCTCAACTGGTCGACACCGATGAGAAGAGGGTAGAAAAGTGTCGAATGGGACTCCATCATGAGATCAAGGTGTCTCTAGCTTGCCATGGAAATCTTACCTACCGCGAGGCCCTTAGCAGAGCATTGGACATTGAGGCTGCCCTGAACGAAGATAGGATTGTCGCGTGCATCCACCTAATCTCCAAGGAGATCTTGGGAAGGACCCCACCAAGGTCAAGGATAACATACTAGCCACGCCGATAGGAGGCCATGGCAAAGAAATAACGTGCCATCTAGGCACAGATAAGGTAATGGACGCCACGTGGTACCCGCACCTGGTAGGAAAAACCAGAGATTTATAAGACTCCATGTTCCCTAGGTGCCATAGGAGTCATAAAGGAGCATGCACATTCACAAATGATGGATGCTTCAGTGTGGCTAGAAGGGTCACTACCTGTGGATGTATATGGATGTGCTAAGGAGGAAATGGTTGTCCCAACGCGCTTAACCGAGTCTAACCGTCCGCTTATCCAAGCTCAACCGCTTCAAAGAATGCCCCAGCTTCAAGACATCCACCGATCCAACGACCCTATCAACCACGACGGCAACGACAACAACAATGGCAACCGCAACAACAACAACAATAATCGACAACCGCAAAGAACAACCACAACATCAACAACAACAACAGAACAAACACGCAAGCCGTGGCCTAAACCTCAATCAAGAAATCAAGAAAGGGAGTTCCTGTACTAACCACCAAGGGACCAAGAAAACTTGGTAGGTATGGGAACACTTCTCCAATCGCTCGTTATCCTACTTTTCGACATCAAGATCGTATCCTTTTATTTCTAAAGCATGCGTAGAGAACTTAGGACTAGATCCTGAATGCGCTGAACAAATCATGAGAATTTCTTTACCAGTTGGAGGCATAAGAAATGTAACCCACACATACTCGAACTTAGAACTTGGACTACACTCACTTAAGGTCATGGCAGATAACCTTTGCGTCATACCTATGACAGATGTGGACATAATCTTAAGAATTGATTGGTTAACCGAACATAATGCGGTAATCCTGTGTAATGAGATGAAAATTTCTTTCCAACATCCCGGAGAGAAAACTACAGACTTTCATGGGATCAGCATGGGGAGGAGAGTCCCAATCATATCCGCGCTACAAGCAAGGACTTTGCTGAACAAGACTGAGAACCACGCCTACCTTGTCTATCTCCAGGAGGAAGAGCAGAATGAGAGAAGGATAGAATACGTTCCGATCGTGAAGGAGTATCCCGATGTATTTCCAAATGAACTACCGGGATTACCGCCAAACCGATAGATCGAGTTCACGATCGACCTTGAACCAGGTTCTACCCCTGTGTCAAAAGCCCCATACCGGATGGCACCAAAAGAACTTGAGGAATTGAAGATCCAGCTGTAAGAACTCTTGGAGTTAGGTTTCATTAGACCCAGTGTGTCTCCATGGGGAGCACCTGTCCTTTTTGTGAAGAAGAAGGATGGTACGTTGAGAATGTGCATAGACTATCGAGAGTTAAACAAGATAACTCTTAAGAACAAGTATCTTTTACCCCGAATTGATGATCTGTTTGATCAACTTAAGGGAGCAGGAGTATTTTCAAAGATAGATTTAAAGTCTGGATATCATCAGCTGAGGATTAGACCAGAGGATGTACCTAAAATGGCTTTCCGTAGAAAGTATGGTCATTTCGAATTCATCGTTATGCCCTTTAGACTTACAAATGCCCTAGCAGTATTTATGGATGTCATGAATGGGTATTCACCCATAGTTAGACAAATTTATCTTAGTATTCATATACGATATCTTAATATACTCCAAGAATAACCAAGAACATGAAGAGCACTTGAGAATCGTGCTACAAACATTAAGGCAAGAGCAACTCTTTGCCAAGTTTAGCAAGTGTGAATTCTGGTTAGGCGAGGTGACATTTCTAGGTCACATCGTGTCCGCTGAGGGAATTAAAGTAGACCCCTCTAAGACTGATACAGTTCGAGAATGAGAATCACCAAAGAACTCGAATGAAATTCAGAGTTTCTTAGGATTTGCCGGCTATTATCGAAGATTTATCGAATGATTTTCAACGATAGCCCGACCTATGACCCAATTGTTAAGAAAAGGAATCAAGTACACTTGGACCACCGACTGTGAGGCTAGTTTCTAGAGATTGAAAGAGTTGCTGACGACAGCACCTGTACTAGCAGTACCCGAAGCAGATAAAGAGTACACAATCTACACGGACGCTTCGAAGAATGGACTAGGATGTGTTCGGATGCAAGAAAGCAAAGTTATTGCTTATGCTTCAAGGCAATTACGCCCACATGAGTTGCACTATCCTACGCACGACTTGGAATTAGCAGCGGTCGTACATGCCTTAAAGATTTGGAGACACCATCTCTATGGAGTTAGATGTGAGATCTACACTGACCATAAAAGCCTGAAGTATTTCTTCGAATAGAAAGATCTTAACATGAGGCAATGGGTAGAACTGGTGAAAGATTATGACTGTGGTATCAATTACCACCCAGGCAAGGCTAATGTTGTAGCCGATGCTTTGAGTCGCAAATCCCACCATAGTTTGGGATGTCTCGCCACCAAGAAGACACACATATAAAGGAATTCCGGAAGATGAATATCAAGTCATAGACCCGTGTCAAACAATGTAAGGTCGACACAACGCTGATTGTAATCCTGCACCTAAGAGTCCAAATCTTGGAAGCTCGGAGGAAGAAAAGAAACTAGATAAGACGAGCCAAGATCAAGGACAACAACCACAAGAATTTCAAGGAAGTAACTGATAACGTTTTGTTGTATGACGGGAGAGTGTATGTTCCAGAAGATGAAGGGCTTAAGAGCGAGATCTTGAAAGAAGCCCATAAGACTTCTTACACCGCACACCCTGGGAGCACCAAAATGTACCAAGATCTCAAGGAGAGATTTTGGTGGGATGGAATGAAGCGAGACGTAGCTTCATTCGTAGAACGTTGTTTGACGTGCTAGCAAGTGAAAGCACTCCATCAACATATGTTAACCCTCGCCCCGAGGATCCATCTTGGGTGTTTAATTCACCATACATTGATTATATTCCTAGCATGCGTCTATATAATTAATTGCAACACGTAGATGTTTTCTCGTGTTTACCTTTGGATCTGTCGAGGTGGATCGAACGGGATGAACGGATCGAACGGTCGAGACTCGTGCTTTGACCTTCTGGACTGTATCCCGGATGCCCAATCTCCAACGTCGAGTGAGGACGATCTATGGAGAATACTACAAGAAATCACCCTAAACCCTAGGCAAATTTTCGAGAGCCTCTTATGGGTGGGACTAAAATTTTGCTTCTCAATACTTCAAAGATTAGCCTAGACTTTATCTCATACCTTATATTTATAATGCACTACCTTAATCCCATATGGAAATTACCATAATCCTATATGGACATTACCATAATCCCATATGGAAAAATACCATAATCTTAGGATTATTTCCATACTCGTGATTATTTCCATACTCGGATTATTACTATAATCTTATATGGAAAGGATCTATGCATATACCATAAATATAATAATATCCTTGTGGGATAAAGAGAATAAAATCTTTCTTTGAGAGCAAGAGGGAGTCACCGATTTCTTCCAAAGAGTAATGGGTCGGATGGGCCAAATTGTGGATCAAATGCAAGGAATAAAGATGGCCTCAAATAAATTAATTATCTTATGTTCACCCGAACATAAATTAATTTATAAACATTCGATCATGCCACTAGAGAAAGAATGTTGACTTACCCTTTATAACCGAAGTTGAGTCGGGCTTGCACTTAGACATTACGAATCCTCAGATTTAAGATATCGAACGTCCATTAATCATTTATAGCAATCGATCGCTTAAAACGATTAATAACTTCATTTCCTTAAGTAGTACCACTCAACCTTATTATTGTACTTGAGCTAACTCAACCGCAGGTTTAGTACAATAAACCTTTTGAGCTCTTAATGGAACGCCATCATCCTAAACGGATACGGTGACTTGATACGTATAACTAGCGTGACATACAAGATCGCCACCACCCAAGATGCGGAGAATTGGTTAGAACATATAACCCTCACTCATAACAAGTCAAAGTGATGGTCAAGAACTCATACTCACCTAATACCTTATCGAGGTTTAGATCATCGTAAGTCACCGAGATCTTGGTTCTTCACGACGGTCGAGAAGAACACATCTCACCGTGATCCTTCAATACGCCGAGACGCATCAAAGATAGACAAGCAACTAAGTCAAGTCACTTCTTATCTATACTGCAGCCTAAACCGACAACTCGTCCTTAAGTCGTCTCGGTGTGAAACTTTTTATATCTCATTGCTCGACCAATCATACAGACTCGTGATCTTCTACACATCGTATGATCTAACTTATATATGAGATAAGGGACACATATATATGCAATCAGTATTCAAATCAGATAGAGATTGTAATAGTGGTAATGTGAAACATTGTATACAAACTCAACCAAACCGCTTTCAAGATACAACCAACAATCTCCCACTTATACTAAAGCAAACTTTAGTATACAATGTGTCTTTTACTAGCTATTACAAACAACCATCACTTTGCTTCTCCCACTTATACAAAAGTTTCCTTTCTAAGTGGGTGCCATCAAGTTTAATCCAAGTCCTCTAACGTGTCCATCGTAGACTTTTGCAGTAGCTCTTCGTGAATGGATCCGCTAGATTTTCCGTCGATCAATCTTTTCAATCAGCACGCCACCTCGCCTAACGATTTCTGATGACATGGTACTTTCTCTATGTGTTTGGTCGCCTTGTGGGTCCGTGGTTCCTTCGAGTTTGCCATCGCACCGAAGTTATCACAAGAAACTATGATACTCTGGGCAAACCAGTACCACATCTAGATCCATGAGGTAGTTCTTGAACCATACCGCCTTTAGAAGCCTCCGCTGCCATATTCGCTTCCATGGTAGAGTCCGCATGCATCGCCGCTTTGCACTCCGCCAGATACGGCCCACCTCCCAAGGTAAACACATAGCCCGAGGTCGACTTTTCTCATCACGGTCGGCTTGGAAACCGAGTCCAGATAACCCAAAGGCATTAGACTATCTCGCATGGTAAACCAGCCTATAATCTCGAGTCCTTTCGTGTACTTGAGTATATGCTTTATCGCAATTCAATGAGCTTGTCCAGGTTAGATCGATATCTAGCTACTATGCCCACCGTGACAGCGAGATATCGGTCTCGTGCATAGCATTGCGACATGAGACTTCCTACGGCGGAAGCGTAAGGAACTTGTCTCATTTCCTCTATCTCCTTTGCAATCATAGGTGATCTGCGTTTTATATAAAGGAACGCCATGTCCGAAAGGTAGCAATCCTTTCTTGGCGGTTTGCATACTAAAACGAGTAATCACAGATCAATGTAAGACGCCCGAGATAAGCTCAACATTTTTCTTCGCGATCTCTCGAAACCTTGATCCCAAGAATGTACGCCGCATCTCCTAAGTCTTTCATTTGAAACCGATCGGATAGCCAACTCTTTACGCTCGATAACACTTCACGTTGTTGCCAACTAGAAGGATGTCATCTACATAAAGTGCAAGAAATACCACATCACCGTTGACATCTAACCGATACACACAACTTTCGCTAGCAACCGGGTAAATCCATAGGATTTTACTACCTCGTCAAAGCGTAAGTTCCATGATCGGAGGCTCGCTTAAGCCCATAAATGGACTTCTTAAGCTTCCATACTAGATGCTCTTCACCCTTACCACATAACCTTCGTGTTGTCGCATATAGATGTCTCTACCTTCCTCAAGGTAACCGCTTAGAAAAGCGGTTTTAACATCCATTTGCTAAACCTCTAGGTTCAAGTGGGTGCTATGGCCGTAAGAATTACGATGGACTTGAGCATTGCTACATGTGAAAAGGTCTCATCGAAATCGATGCCCTCAACTGAGTGTACCCTTTCGCCACAAGCCCGGCTTTGAAAGTCGAAACCCTCCATCGGAATCTCTCTTCCTCTCAGATATCCACTTACTACCTATGGCTTCCTTGCCATCCGGTAGAGGTGTCTTTCATATACATCCATAGCCGTTATGGACTCCATTTCTAAGTCCATAGCGTGTGCCATGATCTTGCATCTATATCTTGATCGCCTCCTCAGATGTCCATGGGTCGATTATTGCATGTTCGTCTCACGATTAAACCAAGATTCACCCACGAACATAAATCGCTCGGGTTGACGAACAACCCTCCCACTACGACGAGGTTCTACAGGCACAATGGCAACGGTGGGTGCAGATACTTGTGGTTCTCTAACTTGCACAACTTGCTGTGTAGGTACCACTTGTACGGTCGGTATCTCCAGTGGAACTCGACCCACTTCAATTTCTTGAAGTATCTGGTGTCGATCCCTCCCACTAGACTCGACATCTCGTACCTTTGGCCTAATCGGTGGTGGAATACGATCATCTTCTAATTCTTGAAGAATGATTTCAACTTTGACTTATGATTTTCATATAATCCTCTTCTAAGAATCGGGCATTAGTGCTAATAATGACCTTCCGATCCTTAGACTATAGAATAAACCACCTTCGTTCCTCTAGATAGCCAATAAACATCCTTGCGCCGATCTAGCCTCCAACTTGTCAGCCTTCTTGTTCAGCACATGTGCTGGACTGCCCCATATCCTTATGTGGCTTAAACTGGGCTTGCGCCCAAACCACAACTCGAAAGGGGTCTTTTCGACTGACTTGGACGGTACTAGATTTAGCAAGTATGCCGCCGCCTCCAAGGCATATCCCGTAACGAAATAGGCAATGTAGCATAACTCATCATAGATCTAACCATTTCCAAAGAGTCCTATTTCTTCGCTCCGACACACCATTTTGTCTGTGGTGTGCCCGGTGAAGTCTTGTTGGGACGTAATCCCACTTCACTAGATAGTCCATAAACTCGTTATCGAGGTATTCGCCACCCCGATCAGACCGCAGTGACTTGATACTCTTACCTAGCTTCGCCTCCACTTCCGCCTTAAACTCTTTGAATTTCTCAAAGCATTCGGACTTGCGGTGAAGCGGTATATGTAACCGCACTTGAGTAATCGTCAATGAAAGTGACAAAATACTCGTACCTCCACGAGCTTGTGGACATCGGTCCACACAGTCGAATGGACTAACTCCAACATTTCTTTGGCTCTATAACCCTTCGCTTTGAAGGGTCCGGTCGACATCTTACCTTCTATACAGATTCGCAGACCGGAACGAGTAACCGAGAGATTACCCAACGCCCATTCTTAGCCGCCTTTGGATCCTATCTAGATTGATGTGACCTAATCTAAGATGCCAGAGAAAGTAGAGTCATCTTGCGAAGAAAACTTTCTCTTTTAGGGTTTGATGAAGATGCAACATAGTTATAGGTATTATGTTTTGCGTAAATAGTATAAAGCTTAATTATATAAGGTGCCAACACGATAACTTCGTCATTTCTTATGATAGAAACACCACTATCAAAAATAATGAATATCCATGAGTAAATAATTTCAAACAGAAACAAGGTTCACCAAAATCCGCACATATAAAACGCCTTTCAAAACTAAAACTGTTGTCCCAAAACATAAAGAACATCTCCAACCGCAATGCCGACTTTCGCTGCCCATGGAGATCGTTATCTCGCCATCAAACAGCCCTTGTCCGCAGGAACCCCCGCAAGGTGTAACAAACATGATCGCTATGCCAGTATCTACTACCCAAGAATGGGTAGAACAAGTCGCTAAACATGTTTCACATTAAAGCAAACGGCACCTTGAGCCTCGAGCATAGGGCACTTGGCCTTCCAATGCCCGGTCCCACCGCACTTGAAGCACTTGCCTTCTCCTTTGGCTTCTTCTGCCTCCGTGGCAACCATGTTCTGCTCCCATTACTCTCACTATTTCCTCGCCTCTACCACCTTTGGTACCCCTTTTCTATTTCCATTTTGCGATGAAAATTTTGGGCCCTTAGATGTGCTAGCAAGAGCATGTGCTCCTTTTCCCATAACTCCTTCCGCAAAGCAACGAGATCATTAAGCAACCGACTAAGTGTAAACTCGGTCTTGCTCATGATCGCATTCACGCCGAAAGTTCTCAAAAGACTTGGGCAGTGTATTGAGGATGATATCGACCTTGGCCGCCGTCAATACCTCCTCCCAACCGATCAAGACTATCCATGAGATGAGTCATGTGGGAGACATGTGCATGGACCGAACTTCCTTCTTCCATCTTACACGCCAAGATTTCTCTCATTGTGTGGAAGCGATCGTCCGATCCGATCGCCCAAACTTACCTCGAGACTGACCAAATATCGTCGCGTCACCATCGATCGATGTCGCACTGCAAGCCTTTGGACATCGTAGTCATCATATAGCATTTAGCCATATTGTTTGACTTATTCCAAAGTCCGCTTGACTCTCATTGCTCATTAGTCGATCGCCGATAAGGCATCGGGTTTAGGAGTAGTGAGAACAAACATGTGTTCTTCAAATGATAAGAACATATTCCATGTTTCGCTTCCACTCGATAAAATTTGGACCGGATAACGGATTTTGTGCGAGCATATTGATAATCGGCGTAGAGACATATCTCTGAAACGATAATGTAAACACATAAGCATACGATCGCAAATAATTCGTAATAATAATATTGTAACCTTTGATAAACAATATTAATTGAAACCTCCAATCGCCCAAGGAATTCCACATGCAAGCCACGCGTGGATCGCCACACGAACCCCGACTGCACTAAAATATACCTTTTAGTCGCTCAATTTCAATCCATGTCAACTTATCCTTATGACAAATGAAATTAACGATTGGACCTTCCTAGACCACATCACTATCGCAAGAAGGACTTCAAGGGAAGTTGTACTTGAGGTGATGTCAAGCATCGACCACAATTTTAATAAATAGAAATGAATTCTTAGAATTGGTATACTCACCTGACCACACCGCTTCTAATTCAAATTCTTTTGTTATCTCTTTTATATCTATCTCTAGAGAACTTATGAAAATCGACATGCAAGCCACTGTGGACGCCAACCCGAGCGATTTATGTTGTGGGTGAATCTTCGGATTTAGTCCCCAGCATTTAACATGCAAGAATCGACCCATGGACATACAAGGAGGCGATACAAGATATTGATGCAAGATCATGGCACACCGCTATGGACTTAGAAATGGAGTCCATAACGGCTATGGATGTATATGAAAAGACACCTCTACCAGGATGGCAAGGAAGCCATAGGTAGTAAGTGGATATACAAGAGGAAGAGAGATTCGATGGAGAGGTTTCGACTTTCAAAGCCGGGCTTGTGGCGAAGGGTACACTCATTGAGGGCATCGATTTAGACGAGACCTTTCAGCAGTAGCAATGCTCAAGTCCATCGTAATTCTTCCGCCATAGCAAGCCCACTTGAACCTAGAGGTTTGGAAAATGGATGTTAAAACCGCTTTTTAAACGGTTACCTTGAGGAAGGTAGAGACATGTATATGCAAGAACCCAAGGTTATGTGGTAAAGGGTGAAGAGCATCTAGTATGGAAGCTTAAGAAGTCCATTTATGGACTTAAGGTGTCTCCCGATCATGGAACTTACGTTTTGACGAGGTGGTAAAGTCCTATGGATTTACCCGTTGCTTAGCGAGAGTTGTGTATCGGTTAGATGTTAACGGTGATGTGGTATTTTGCACTTTATGTAGATGACATTCTTCTAGTTGGCAACAACGTGAAGTCATATCGACGTAAAGAGTTGGTTATCCGATCGTTTCAAATGAAAGACTTAGGAGATGCAGTACATTCTTGGGGTCAGGTTTACCGAGATCGCAAGAAGAAAATGTTGAGCTTATCTCAGCGCCTTACATTAATACCGTGATTACTGCTTTAGTATGCACCGCCAAGAAAGGATTGCTACCTTCGGACATGGCGTTCCTTTATTCAAGACGCGATCACCCATGACCGCAAAGGAGATAGAGGAAATGAGACAAGTTCCTTACGCCCACCGTAGGAAGTCTCATGTACGCAATGCTATGCACGAGGCCCGATATCTCGCTATGCGGTAGGCATAGTAGCTAGATATCGCCTAACCTCGACAAGATCATTGGACTGCAAAAGCATATACTCAAGCACCGAAAAGGACTCGAGATTATAGGCTAGTTTACCATGCGAGATAGTCTAATGCCTTGGGTTATCTGCACTGGATTTCAAGCCGACCGTGATGAGAAATAGTCTACCTCGGGCTATGTGTTTACCTTGGGAGGTGGAGCCGATCCTCGGAGGAGTGCAAAGCGCCGATGCATTGCGGACTCTACCATGGAAGCCGAATATGTAGCCGCTCAGAGGCTTCTAAAGAGACCGATGGTTCAAGAACTACCCATGGATCTAGATGTGGTACCGGTTTGCCAAAGATTATCATAGTTTATCGTGATAACTCGGTCAATGGTAAACTCGAAGGAACCACGGACCCTGGCGCGACCAAACACATAGAGAGAAAGTACCATATCATACGAGAAATCGTTAGACGAGGTGACGGTCGATTGAGAAGATTGATACGACGGATAACCTAGCGGATCCATTCACGAAGAGCTCGCCGCAAAAGTCTACGACGAACACGTTAGAGGACTTGGATTAAGCTGATGGCACCCACTTAGAAAGGAAACTTTTGTATAAGTGGGAGAAGCAAAGTGATGGTTTTGTTTGTAATAGCTAGTAGAGACACATTGTATACTAAAAGTTTGCTTTAGTATAAGTGGGAGATTGTGGATTTGTATCTTGAAAGCGCTTTGGTTGAGCTTGTATATAATGTTTCCTCGTTACCACTATTACAATCTCCTATCCGAATTGAATACTTGATTGCATATATCCGTGTCCCCTTATCTCATATATAAGTTAGATCATACAAGGTGTAGAAGATCACGTAAGTTTGTATGATTGGTCAAGCTTAATGAGATATAAAAGTTTCACACCGAGACAACTTGAGGACGAGTTGTCGGTATAGGCTATGGTATAGATAAGAAGTGACTTGACTTGGTTGCTTGTCATGCCGGGCACGCCTCGACGTATTGAAGGATCACGGTGAGATGAGTTCTTCTATCCGACCGTAGTGAAGAACCCAGATCTCGGTGACTTACGATGATCTAAATCTCGATAAGGTATTAGGTGAGTATGAGTTACCGACCATCACTTTGACTTGTTATGGGTGAGGGTTATATGTTCTAACCCAATATTCTCCGTGATCTTGGGTGGTGGCGGTGTTTGTATGTCATGCTAGTTATCTCAGACGAGTCACCGTATCCGCTTAGGATGATAACGCCCCTTAAGGAGCTCAAAGGTTTATTGTACTAAACCCCGCAGTTGAGTTAGCTCAAGTACAATAATAAGGTTGAGTGGTACTACTTATGAATTAAAGCTATTAATTATTTTAAGCAATGAATGCTATAAATAATTAATGGACGCTCGATATCTTAAATACGGGATTCAGAATGTCTAAGTGCAAGCCCGACTCACCTTCGACAATAAAGGGGTAAGTCAAGATTTATTCTCTAGTGGCATGAATAAAGATTTATAAATTAATTTATGTTCGGACCCAACATAAGATAATTAATTTATTTGAGGCCCATCTTTATTCCTTGCATTTGATCCTGGCTGGCCCATCCGCACCTTTAGCTAAGGAAAATGGCGCCTCCTATGTGTATAAGGAAAGGATTTGATTCTCTTCATCCCACAAGGATATTATTATATTTATGGATATGCATGGATCCTTTCCTAATGGGATTATGGTAATGCATTATAAATATAAGGTAAGAGATAGATTCAGGCTAATCCTTAATTATCCATCCTCATAATTCTCTAAAATCACTAGAGCTTTAGTGAGGATTTTGAAAATTATCTTGAGAGCATTAGCGATTTTTTCCAAGCATTCTCCATAGATCGCCCTCACTCGGCGTTGGAGATTGGGTAACCGGATCTGACCCGAAGGTCAAAGCACGAGTCTCGATCCGCTCATTCCGTTCGACCCCGAGGATCCGTCCCTAGCATATTAATACTCATGCATGTATATGATTTGGCTATCGTTAAGGATCGGATGTGTAGAATTCTACCTTAGGGACGGACTTAGCAAGAATTCAAGAGAGAGAGAGGCTTACGGCGGTTGTGGTCCGACTTGAGCTTTGGCCCTCATATGAGCTATGAGCTCGATTCCTCTAGTGGAGAAATGGTATGGGACCCGCTTGTGTCGAAATAGTATGCCGAGGAAGGAGAGTTGCCGAGGAGAGTTCAGAGGTGGAGGCAAGTCGTGCGGTGAGATGTAAAATAAACAAAGAAAGAACTTTGCCATGGCCAGAGGGAAGCCACAAAGGAAAGAGATAAGGGAGTGGTGTTCTGCTTCCAAAGTGTATTAGAAGAGAAGAGGGAGTTAAGAGTGAGAGAAAGCAATGAGTTAGGGGAAGAGAGGTGTCTACGGGAATGATGTTAGGTAGGGGTTAGGTAGAAGGGTGACATACCTCTTAAGAGGACAATTGTCATCCCCTGCACATGCATTCCAACACACACACTGCACATAATACACGACACAAACACATTACACACACATACACATTTCAACAATTAAATATCCAATATATATATATATATAATGAGAGATATGCATTTACTTGTATACATATATATTATATACAAATATGTGACTTACTCTTATTTTAACAAACGCCCTATATATATATATATATATTTATATATATATATATATATATATATATATATATATATATTCCTATTTAGGCATAGTTAATAAATATATTAGTATATATATTTATATGCTTATTCAATCAAGCTATGAAATTTTAATTTAACACTTTAAGTAGACTAAGTTGTAGCACATTCATATAAAGAGCTTCTATACAGATTTCCTACTTAAAAAAAAAAAAAGTGTTAGGTGTTCAATTATATAATCTTGTCTTTCGAATTAATAAGTAATAGCTTCTTGCCGCTATAAATATTTTCATATATAATTAAGTAATAACTTCATATGGTTATATGTGCTTTATTTTGATTATTATATAAACTCCCGTACTCAAATTAATCAGATAGCGAGATTAATAATCTCAAAATGATTTTCATATCATGATAATGCATGCTAGTGAGAAACGATTTGAGCTCTTACTGATTTTAGAAATGAAATGTTTGTCTTAATTTTTTTTATATTAGTAGTATCTTTTATTAAGGCGGGTTTTCAAGCAGGCAGCTCTCTGGGTTATTACAAATTTGATGATTTGGATTTATTAATTCAAGTTATATATTATTTTATTTATTTATTGTTACCAGAGCTAAATTCTCTCTTTTTCTCCAGGTAGTTTATGCGTACAAGATCTCAGGGACCTCCTGAAATATTATTAGATCCCGAGATCGAAAGCTCTCAAAGGAGAAGAGGACGAGAGAAGAGACGGCAAGAAATGGCAGCTGATCCGATAAACGGGGGTATTCCCCCCGAGCAAGCTGCACGCATGCTGGCCGATTTCGCAGAGATCCAGCGCCAGATGGCGAATATGGGACTCCTTGTCCCCGCATAAGAGACGAGACCTTTAAATTACATGTATAGACCTCCCACCGAACAATTTCAAGGAGACGGATGGGGCCCGGAAGTGAACGCGAATAATTTCAAATTAAAGCCGGCCCTAATCAGCATGGTCCAAGGAGAGCAGTTTGGGGGAGGAGTCACTGAAGACCCGAATGCGCATCTCGAGACCTTTTTCGATATTTGTGACACCATCAAGCAGAATGGGGTGCCACAAGACCACGATCCGGATGCGATGTTCGGTTTCTCGCATGTGTGATCGTAAAGCTTGGTTCAAGAGTTTGGACCGAATCGGCATCGACACTTGGGGAAACTTTGCAAGAAGTTTCTCTCGAAATATTTTCCGCCGGGCAAGGAAAGCGCAGAAGATCATCTTCAAATCTCCCATTTTGCCAAACCACGATTTAATCACTATTCGAGGCATGGGAGATTCGAGAGGTCTATTGAGGCGATGTCCACAGCATGGATTCTCCAAGGAGCAACAAATCACGCAGTTCTACAGTGGACTGACATTTCAGACGAGGAGCATTGTGGATGCGTCGGTGGGGGCTGTTTATTGAACCGACGAGTAGACGAGGCGAGCCGTATTTTAGAGGAGATGGCTGCCAACAGCTATCAATGGCCAACGGAGAGAACGCCAGTGGTTAAAGCAGCGGCCGTCGAGGCTGATTCGAGATACGACGAGCTGATGAAGCAATTCACTCTGTTGAAGAGCCAGATTGAGACGGAGGACGTACATTTTATAAATCAAAGGAACCGTCAGGGGGAGAATCCGGCATACACTCCAAACAATAGAAATCATCCGAACCTGTCGTATGCCAACCCGAATAATTTTCAGCAACCTCCGGCAGGCTTCACGGTACAGAATGGTATGATCCAAGAGCCGAAGAAGCCAAGTTTAGAAGATATGGTGCAACAGATGGCGACTCAACAGAGTGCATTTATAAGCAGTACCGGGCAGAAAATAACTCATCCGAGTCGATCGGACGGCTATGGGAAACACGAAAGATGTTGGAAAATCAGATTGGTCAAGTAGCCGTACAATTGAATGCACAACAAAAGACGGGCCAATTTCCGAGTAATACGGAGGTGAACCCGAAAAATCAGTGTTTCGCCATCCAGACGAGGAGTGGACAAGCTTACCCGAGCCCTACCGAGGAAGAAGAGGCTGAAAGTAAACTGGAGCGTAAATCGCGATCGAGCTCGCGATCATGAGCCCGATCGCGGGAGTCCGAGTATTCCCACGAAGCTCGCGACCGAGCATGCGCCGCAAGCCAATCCACGAGCAATCGGCAGCATGTCGCCGAGAAATCAGCGTGACCTCGCTACCACAAGCTCGCACGCGAAGAACTATTCCGGTAGCAAGACGCCTCGTGACCAGCCAGTGGTCGCGAGGTCGACCATGAAGAGCCTCGAGTCCATTTTCGCACGTACACTCCTCCGGTCCCATTTCCGAGTCGACTAGTCAAGTCGAAATATGACGAGGAGTTTGCTCGCTTCAAAGAGATTTTCAAAAGTTGAGATCAATTTGCCTCTCTTTGAACCGCTAAACATGCCGGATACGTGAAATTTTTAAAGACGCTTGCAAGCAAGAAGAAATTGGGAAATTTGAAAAATTACCCTATCCGAAGAACGCTTGAGCGTTGTCTTGCAGAGGAAGCTCCCTCCAGCGGAAGGATCCCGCGCTTTACGTTAGAATGCGAGATCGCCGAGCATACTTTTCCAAACGTGTTGTGCGACTTGGGGCGAGCATCAACTGATGCCGTTGAACGATTCAACCGGCTGCACCTAGGAAAGATGAAGTTTATTTAAGATCTCATCGATGATGGCGCATGTGTCACCACATATCCTAAAGGTATCGTCGAAGATGTGTTGGTAAGAATTGGATTTTGTTTTTCCCGCCGACTTTGTTATTTTAGATATTCCCGAATTCAAACAACAACCACTAATCCTAGGTAGACCTTTTCTAGCAACTGGTCGTGCTTTGATTGATGTGCAGGAAGGTGACCTCACGTTTCGTGTCAATGATGAGGAGCTCAAGATTTCAATATATGATGCCATCAAGCAACACGATAGTTCAGAACCTCAAAATTGTCGCCGATCACTGCATCGCTAGTCCAATCTCACATGCGAAGGGCAACCGACCAGTCGATGAAGATGCCAGAAAGAAGAGATGGACTCGGCATAAAAATCCGAGTGATTCGTTTAAGTTCGGGGGAAGCAACTCTTTTGCCAATTGGTGGGCTGCCGTGAATGCTAAGTACAAGGGCAAACGAAAGTTTGGAAAAACCTCAGTTGTCAAATCGCCTGATTGATGAGAGGTACCGCCGCGCTAGGGACGATAAATCTAGCACTGGTTGGGAGGTAACCCAACATTTTACATGCTTTTTGTTGTTTTTCGTCTTGTTTTTCTTGTTTTTTCTTTGTTTTGTTGTGTCTTGTTTGTCCGTTTTTAAGCCCCAAGGTATATCATCAATGGCGAGGATTATATCCACCGCCGGAGTAGTGCCACATTTGAGGTAAGATCTCTCCCAATCACTCTCTTCTGCAAACCTTATTGCCTCCATTGCACACTATTGACAATAAGTTTGGGGGGGGAGTGTTCGAGTGTGTCACACCCCGGCTTGTCTAATCTCGGATTAACTGACTATCCGGGATGCGACGGGCGGAAGGAAAGGAAAAGACTAACTATTACAAAAGACTCGCAGTGTGAAGAAATTAATATCCAAAGAAGGACGAGTCTTGAGCTTATGATTAATTAATAAGCAAAAGTCAAACACTTATTAAATCGCTATTTAGCAAGTGAATTCAATACTCCTTGACTCAAGTTTGTAATCATTTAATAAATATCTAACCCATCAGAACTCTGCATCATAACACATCACAATCATATGACTCATAGATATAAACGGTTATCCTTTTTAAAGAGAGACGAGTCAATAGACTGTGATTATCCAAATGATCAAAGTTAAATACGAAACAAACCTCGCTTAACAAACCGGTACCAATATCTTAACATAATTCATACTTGTCTAACAAATATTCAAACCCATCAAGGTTCAAGCTAAGCAAGTTTTCACAACTATAACGAGTTGGCAGCAAAAGAGCAGCTGAGTTTATGTGTGAAGACATAAACTCAGGGCAAAACATAGGACATGTCAAATTAGGTCTTCGCTCAGCATTCAGTCCACATTGTCATCTCCACATTACCTGCACATTTAGAAATACATGCAGGGCGTGAGTACTTGATGCACTCAGTGGGCATTCCCGAAAATACTTGAAACATGCTCTTAGAGCTATATAATCGACTTGCCACTTTATAGATTCACATGGATTTTAAGAAAAACAACCTATGAATTGAACTTTATGAAATCACTTACTTCATGATCAATGCACGTGCTCAACAGTTCTAATATAACATGTCTGCAGACAATCAATAACAAACACCATATCTACGCCAAACGTGTTGAGAAGAGGCCTCCTTCTCAAACACCTCGCCAAAGGCCACCTGTACACATACCCTTACTAGCAACTGCCTAGCATAGGGCCGATATCGTAAATCTCGTAGATAGGCAACATGCAATATGCTCAAAACAGCAAGTCAATTAACTTTTATAAAAGAGGCTCATGCTCATCATCATGAACTTGTGCCCAAACATATTTTTAAGTTTAGAAAGCCCACCAGAACTTGATTACTAGAAACTTTCGCTTTCCTTTCTTGATCTCTATTCCTCTCTCATTTGTTCCTTAATAAGGAAAATAAGAGGAATAAACTCGGAAAGAGGAACTAAGAGTTTAAACTCGAGCCTCTACTAAACTCTCTCGATACTCTATGGTTAAGCTAAGCTCGCTAGGTCAATGCATCCAAAACTAAACTATTACACTCATTAAGAAAGTATTTATAAGAAAGTTAATCTTTTAATTCCTTATATACATATAAAGAATATCATATCGCTATAATAAAATATTTAATCATTCTAATCGATTTTCTTTGAGAACTTTGATCAAGTAAGCCTTAATCAAGCGATATAATCACAAGAATCTATATTTTGAAATCAAATTTCAATTATCAAGTCAATATAACAAAATCCTTTCAAACAATGCAACTAACGAAATCTTAATTTTCGATAAGCTTAGAAAAATCTCAATAATTCAAAATAGACTAATTTCATGTACTAGATCATACTTTGAAATCAAACAACCCAAATAAAAAATCAACATAATGAGTTCTCTACATTACATAAGCACTTAAATTTAGGGTTTTCATATACGTTGGATTTAATCCCAATTTCTTTCATAAAACACAATCATAAATATATAATTACATAACTACAAGCTTATTTTAAACAAATCAAAGCCAAATCATCTTAAAAATCATGGCCTTATTTTCGGTCAACACAAGGATTTCAAAGGGCTCGATTTTTATTTCCACAATCGAGTCTAATCATGCTCCAACGTCTTTAATTCCATAGATCTAAGCTTAAATTCAAGAAATCATCAACAAATCCTTAAGATAATAATTAGGGTTCTTGAATGAAATTTAGGTTTTTCATGAAACCAACAAATCAATCCATAGATCTAACATAAATCATATCAAAGAGGTAGATCTACACATATATTGAACTAAAAATCGAAAACGAAAATTGTTGGAACAAGGCCATCATGGTCAAACCTATAGGGTTGAGCAAGGATTTTCTTTGATTTCTCAACACAATATTACTCATAATAGGTAGATCTATGCATATATCAACTAAAAATCCAAGATCGAAACCCGTAAGAAAAAGGCCAAAATGGCCGAAAGTTTTGAGGGTTTTGGGGTGGATTTTCTCTTTGATTTTAACTTCAAAACTTGAAATGGGTTAGAGATCTACCTCTTGAAGACGTCGATCTACCACTTTGATGAAGATTGGAAGCTTGAAATCTTGGATTTGGAAGAAGAAAATTTGAGTGTGTGTGATGTGTGTGTGGCTCTCGAAAATGAGAGCAAAATGAGAGGAAATTTTGTGAAAAAGTAAATCCTTGGAGGCTAAGCACATATTTATATCAAGGTCTTGTCTCACTATTTCAATCTTCCACTACAAGCCTTTAAAATGGCTTCTAGAATAAGCTTTAGGTTTCTAGATAATTCTTAGCTTCCTTAGGAAGCTTAATGGATGCAACACTTTCTTTACTATACTACAAGCTTAAAAATAATAATAATATGATGTAACTTGAAATTATTAACTCAATATTAAGCAAATAGAAATATAGAAATTTCTAGAAAATCAAAACTTTCATAAACCACTCTTTTAAATCTAAACGTCGATATAAAATAAAAGAAAATAATAGTCGAAAGATTTATCGATTATTCAATCGAATTTTAAAATTCTAATACAAATCTTTGAGTTAAAACTTTCAAATCTTGTCCGAGGATGCATTGTTCCTAGTCACCACGTAATTAATTTCTAATTAATTACGATTTAGCACTTAATCGGAGTTATGAGAATCTGGGGTATTACATTCTCTCCCCCTTAAAGAAATTTCGTCCTCGAAATTTAGTACCTCCGTAAATAGCTCGGGGTACTTCTCTTCATAGCTCAGATATTGTTCAGGAATAATATTCTCTTGATATATGATGTGTTTTAGATCAAACACATATCTTCGTAACTACGACACATGGAATGCATTGTGAATATTGCCGATACTTGAAGGCAAATGCTAATTTGTAGGCGATCAACCCAAATCTTCTCTAGAATCTCGTACGGTTTAAAGAATCTTGGTACGAGCTTTCCTTTGATTCCAAAGCGATGTATTCCTTTGGAATGAGATATTTTTCAAAAGTACAAAGTCTTCAATTTTGAAGCTTAGCTCCGTACGTCTTTTATCTGCGTAGGACTTTTGATGATCTTGAGCTTCTTGGATTCTTTTCTTTATTTGTCGTACGTTTACGACCATCTCTTCAATCGCTTCTGGTCTAAGCATTTTTCTTTCTCCAACTTTGTCTCAAATGAGCGATGATCTACTCTTTCTGCCATAAAAGGCTTCATAGAACGCCATATAAGTCGTTGTTTGATACCCGTTGTTGTATGTGAAATCACCAATGGTAGAACTCGCCACCGCTGATCTCCTCGATTTAATATCAAGTTTCGATTATATCTTCTAGCGCCTATGTGGTCCTTTCGATTGACCATCTGCTTTCGGAACGAACACTGCATCGCATTCACTTTGTACTCATCTCTTATTGAGAATTTGCCCAAAACGAGATGTAAACTTGAGTCTCTATCCAAGTGATTGAGACGGATACCAATGCAACGCATTATTTTTCGAACGTATGTCCGAGCTAACTTATTAGCTCTATACGCATAGAGATCGAGATAAATGAGCACACTTCGTGAGTCGATCGATTATCACCCAAATAGTTGTATTACCACGCTCAACTTGGGTAAACTAGTCACGAAATCCATGGCTATATGATCTCATTTCCACCAAAGAATCTCCAAGTGGTTGCAACTTACCACACGCACCGGGCGCAAAGCTTTAACTTATTAACATGCTAAACATCGTTCAACAAACGAGGCTATCTCTCGCTTTATTCCTATCCACACAAACCTTGCTTTAGATCTTGATACATCTTTGTGCTTCCTGGGTGTGCGGTGTAAGGCGTGCTATGAGCTTAACTCATAATCTCGTTCTTTAAATCATCCTCATCGTGTACGCACATCCTGTTTCTGAATATGATTGCGTTATCCCCAGCTTCATGATATTTTTCCGCTTTTTCATTTTAAATCTTAACTCGTAGCTTTTCTATCCGTTGATCTTATCTTTGATCTTTCGTGATTCTTGCTCTCATAACGGTGACGACAAGAGCGACTATAATCTTTTTCGCAAATTCGTGGTAGCACCACTTGCAAACTCATCTCTTCAAACTCTTTCGATCAACTCCTCTCTCTCGAAAAGGACTAATCCTAACTGGATTTTACTATCTTAAGCCATAGTCTTTGGCGATGTTCAAATCTTTATGCTCAAGAAATACTTGAGCTCTTGTGATGAGTAAAGATCTCACACTGGATCCATGGAAAGATGTCTCCAATTCTTTAGAGCATGAACAATAGTCGCTAATTCTAGATCGATATAGGATATACGAGCTCTTGAGGTCTCACTATCGTGAAGCATAAGCTATCACTCCTCCTTTTTGCATCGTGGCCATTCCTAGTCCACTTTGATGCATCGGTATACGTAGTATACCCTTTGTCTCATTCCAAGATTGTAAAACTGCTACAGTAGTCAACTGTTCTTTAGCTCTCGACTACTTTCTTCATATTCTCGTTCATCGGGTTATAATTCCTTTTGAAGGTATTGAGTCATAGTTTCTCGCAAATCTCGGAGAAGCCTTCTATGAACCTTCTGTAATATCATGCTAAACCCAAGAAACTTCGAATCTCTATCTGTCGTTGGCGATTTTCAATCACGTACCGCTTGAAATCTAGCGGGGTCAACTTTGATTCCGTCTGTTGTACTGATATATCCAAGGAAATTCATTTCCCTTAGCCAAAACTCATATTTGCTATTCTTAGCAACAATCGTTCTATTATCAACGTCTGTAGAATGGTTCTCAACTGTTCTTCGTGTTCTTACTCATTCTTCGAGTACACGAGAATATCATCGATAAATACCAAAACAAATTCATTGAGACAATTGTGGAGAACACAATTCATCAAATCCATAAACACAGCTGGTGCATTCGTCAAGCCAAATGGCATTACTATGAACTTGTAGTGGTCATACCGCGTTCGAAAAGCAGTCTTGGCTATGTCCTTCTGACGAAACTTTGATGAAACACTGGCACCTTTCAGCTGATCGAACAAGTCATCAATCCTGGTTAAAGGATACCTATTCTTCAAGGTTAACTTGTTCAACTCTTTGTAATCAATACATATCCTTAGAGTTTCATCCTTCTTTTTACTAATAGAACTGGCACTTCCCAAGGAGATACACTAGGTCGAGAAAACCTAGGTCCAAAAGCTCTTGCAATTGGATCTTTAACTCCTGCAATTCTTTTGGGGCCATTCTATAAGGTGCTGATCCCGGTTCAAACTTAATGGAGAAACTCTAATTGTTCCGTCCGGTAGTTTCGTAACGTTTCAGGAAAAACATCCTGAAACTCTCTAACCACGGGTACATCTCCTACTTTCTTCTCGGACTTGACATCGACATTCAGATATACAAGGTAAGCATAATCTTCCTCATTCTTCATCAGATTTTCGGCTTGTAAGGCTGAGATCATAGGGACATGGCTTCTTCTCTTCTTAATACCATAAAACAGGTAGGTTCTCTTTCTGATGGCTGAAACGCTATTTCTCTTTGCTCGCATCATATCATTGCATAATGCGCTGTCAACCCATCCAACGGGGTGAGTACGTTTAAATCTTGTGCGGCACGTTCGCTGTTGAGCTTAAGAACATCTTCCAAGTTGCTTGGCGTTCTTCTCAGGTTGCTTTTAAGAGAGAGCATATGCGCTTTGATATAGAGGTTGGTGCGGTCGAGGCGTCGGTGGTTGTGGCCGTGGCGACGGTAACGGTTGCGGCGACGACGATGGCGACGGTTGCGGTTATAGTTGCGGTTGATGTAGCGGTATCTCGATCTGACGAAACGGTGACTTTGGATATCTACTTACGGCTTTCATTGGTTACGTCGGTCTCGGATGATTCTGCTTTCCTCCGTCACTAGTTGTTCTCTGATGGTTCGAACATTGACTTGCATAGTGGCCCACTTGTCCACATACACAACAATCGTTACTTTCCGATGCAAACCCGTAATGTACTATATTACATCTGGGACACATCCGCAATCTCGATATGACTTGGGAAATATTTTCTCTACGTAGACTGACTCGGCTTCTGCTATCGTCTCTTGTTTAGGAAGGTCTTATTCACCAAATTTTTTTTCCTTTTGATTTCGATCCAGAAAAGAAATCTTAAGTAGACTTGCCGAAATAATTCTGATCTTTTGGCATAATCTAGCACGAAACAATTTCGTCATCTTCTCATGTGTCTCAACTTTAAAAGGAGCATAACGGGCTAGACTGCAGAATTTATGATCATTCTACCACAGTCTTCCTATCTTACATCAGGTTCGCAAATTCAATCTCTTTTTGTTGCTGTAACTTTGAGGTATATACTTTTCAACAATTCTCCCTTCAATTGTTCCCACGTAAAATTTTCCAATTGCTCAGGAGAAGGAACTTTCTGACGCAGAAAAACTCTGCAACTCTACGATCTGTTTGAGGAGGAGAAGATACAGGTAAATCTTAAGAAGAATTTGCACTTTCTTGTTCTTCCTCTTCAGAATATTTACAAAAGCTGGGAAAACTTTGCTAATTGAAAGTTTTCAAGCATATAAATGCTTTGGTATCTTGGGCAAAACATATCCGGTACGGCTTCTCAAGCACACTACCGCATCATAAGATATCTATAGGCATCACTAGTCTATATATACACATATATACATATATGTGCATTCATATCATCTACAAACCGCCACTTCCACCGCCCACGGAAGTCGTCATCATCGTCATCACTCCTTCTTCCATCTCTACCGCCCATTCTTACTACCATCAACGGCTTCATTGAGTCCGCATCTCTACATCCTTCTCAATTTTCGGAGATGGCGGTTCAATAGCACGCTCGAGAAATGAATACAAGGGAATTACTCCAGGATAAAGGATATCAGAATCAGTCAAAAGAGACATTTGACTGATATCTAGGGGCTGTAATTGTGTTGTGCCAACTACTAGTAAAATTCAGGTTCATTCATGAAAGATCTTGAGACACCTGAAGGTCTCGATAAACTAGCTTGAGTCTTTTAAGGGCCTCTAAAGAAGAAGTCTCGTGAACATGAGAAAAAGAAGTAGACTCAATCAATGTAGGGATTTCAGGAGATGCGAAAGACTGATCATATCAATCTAGGTCAATAGGAAACATTTCAGTACTGAGATAAGAGTAATCAAACTGTGTAAGATCTACATCAGACTCGGGTATAGGCAACTGAGTATCTGGTAAAGATGACTCTATCTCTAGAGTAGAGATATTAACGTCATACTCAAGAATAGAAGAATCACATCAATAGGTTCAAGATCCTCATCATCATTATTAAAAAAAGAAAAGAAGGGACACCAGCCAACTGGAACTGATGAACAGCTAAAATAAAATCAACAACGGGGGAAAAATGAACCAGTAGGAAGACTCAAGTACACAAAATACTGAGAACTGATGGTAGCTAGGAGTCTAGGGAGATTAGCTTGCTCAGAAGCTACGAAACCAGGCTCAATGTAATCAATGGCAACAGCAACGGCCAATCTTGCCACTTCTTAGGCAATAAACAAATCGATCGGAGGATTCCATCTAGTCCCGATATGCCATGATCAGATGCCTCATTTTTCCACATCTGCTATACCGTACTATCACACCGAATCTACTACTAATGACTAATGCTTGGATCAAGCTCTTCACTCCTGGTGATGTGCATCTCTATCACAGCTCTACTGGTTGCTACTTCTTCTTCAAAGATCGCTCGATCTCATCTTCCTAATGAGGGCTGCTATGTCTGGGTGCTGCAACTACAAAGGCTCCATCTCTTTTTCATGGTAGTCTGGCACTGGTGGCTTAGGAGCGTTGGGGTTGTTTTCATGCGAAATTACCTTAAACTCAGGATGTAGAATGTATGGGTCAATAACAAAACATTTCACTGATTGGGAGGTACTCAAGTTTACACTTGCCAAGAGACTTGATATGTTCAGGTTCATACCGATAAGATCTGGAAAGACCTGATGGTCTAGAAGAACTGGTACCCTCATCCACTGGATGAGATGGCAATCGATATATGTGAACTTCACGGGGTTGACTAGAAAGATCAGCCGAATTTGGCTGAGACTCAGAAGTTATGATTGGGAGAGAGTCACGAGGAACTACGTGAACTGGATAAGATCCCGGAACTACTTCTGAAACAGAATTACTAGGGCTAATCTGAGAAGACGTTGGATTAGCAAAATAAATCGGATAAATAGGCGAGTCAAAAATAAACGGCTGCTCTAGTGGATCCACATCAATTTTCGGTATCATTAGATCCGGACAGGGAGAAGGAATATTTTCAACGGAAAAAATATATCATCAAACCACGGATCTAATGTAGGGCGTAAATACAAATCATCAGGACCCTGAGGGATATCTGAGTCCATCAATAGAGGAGAATCAGCTGACTCAACAATGTCGGGAACTAAAGGAGTACCATCGATCAATCATAGGCTCATCAATTCTCGGAGCAGGGATTTCAAGAGGTAATACACCAATAGTAGGCTGAGGAGAAGGATCTTCCTGCCTCACATAATGCTCCGCAAAAAGCTGCCGGATATGAGAATGAAAATGATCGAAAGAAGGATAATCACCTGGGGGTGGACCTTGATGATCCCGATTCTGTGCTCGAATGAGAGCATGGAATCCAAAGAAATCCCCCCGACTCCTCAGGATCTCTAGAAAAATCGATATAATCAAGAGCACTGGAAGAAGCCCAACCTTGCCAGGGTACTAGCAAGACCTGAATCAGTCGAAGTATCGCATCGAAATCGTTAACCCCATGCTTCCTAACCAGAAACCTGTTCCAACAGTAATCGCCGAGAAATTTTGAGAAGTTAGCACTGCTACGGCCAAGCTCGTCAGAATCGCCATACGTCCAATCAAAGAACGGTCTAATTCTATTACTATTAAGCGGCGTAATCCGCATCCTAATTAATCGCAACTAGATATCAGGACAATCACATCGATATGTCCCATTTCCCGTCTTAAGATACTAATCAAATTGTATGCATAATCATCTCATACAGCATACAATATTAAGCATATAAATATCGCACAAAGCCATAAGCAATGCGAAATGAATTCTGAATTCTTTATGAAAATCAACTACTTGTACCTGATTGTGCTGGAGATGACGGACTTGATATGCTGAGCTCGAATAATTTAAGAAAACTAGGTTAGACTCAAGAAAGACTCACAGGACCAGAGCGAACAACTGCTCTGATACCATTCTGTCACACCCCGGCTTGTCTAATCTCGGATTAACTGACTATCCGGGATGCGACGGGCGGAAGGAAAGGAAAAGACTAACTATTACAAAAGACTCGCAGTGTGAAGAAATTAATATCCAAAGAAGGACGAGTCTTGAGCTTATGATTAATTAATAAGCAAAAGTCAAACACTTATTAAATCGCTATTTAGCAAGTGAATTCAATACTCCTTGACTCAAGTTTGTAATCATTTAACAAATGTCTAACCCATCAGAACTCTGCATCATAACACATCACAATCATATGACTCATAGATATAAACGGTTATCCTTTTTAAAGAGAGACGAGTCAATAGACCTGTGATTATCCAAATGATCAAAGTTAAATACGAAACAAACCCTGTTTAACAAACTGGTACCAATATCTTAACATAATTCATACTTGTCTAACAAATATTCAAAACCCATCAAGGTTCAAGCTAAGCAAGTTTTCACAACTATAACGAGTTGGCAGCAAAAGAGCAGCTGAGTTTATGTGTGAAGACATAAACTCAGGGCAAAACATAGGACATGTCAAATTAGGTCTTCGCCAAGATTCAGGTCCACATTGTCATCTCCGCAGACACCGCACATTTAGAAATACATGCGGTATGAGTACTTGATGCACTCAGTGGGCATTCGCCGAAAATACTTGAAACATGCTCTTAGAGCTATATAATCGACTTGCCACTTTATAGATTCACAGGGATTTTAAGAAAAACAACCTATGAATTGAACTTTATGAAATCACTTACTTCATGATCAATGCACGTGCTCAACAGTTCTAATATAACATGTCTGCAGACAATCAATAACAAACACCATATCTACGCTCAAACGTGTTGAGAGGTAGGCCTCCTTCTCAAACACCTTGGCCAAAGACCACCTGTGTACACATACCCTTACTAGCAGCTCGTCTAGCATAGGGCCGATATCGTAAATCTCTCGTAGATAGGCAACATGCAATATGCTCAAAACAGGCAAGTCAATTAACTTTTATAAAAGAGGCTCATGCTCATCATCATAAACTTGTGCACAAACATATTTTTAAGTTTAGAAAGCCCACCTGTAACTTGATTACTCGAAACTTTCGCTTTCCTTTTTGATCTCTATTCTCTCTCACTTGTTCCTTAATAAGGAAAATAAGAGGAATAAACATCGAAAGAGGAACTCAAGAGTTTAAACTCGAGCCTCTACTAAACTCTCTCGATACTCTATGGTTAAGCTAAGCTCGCTAGGTCAATGCATCCAAAACTAAACTATTCAACTCATTAAGAAAGTATTTATAAGAACGTTAATCTTTTTAATTCCTTATATACATATAAAGAATATCATATCGCTATAATAAAATATTTAATCATTCTAATCGATTTTCTTTGAGAACTTTGATCAAGTAAGCCTTAATCAGCGATATAATCACAAGAATCTATATTTTGAAATCAAATTTCAATTATCAAGTCAATATAAAAAATTCTTTGAAACAACGCAAACTAACGAAATCTTAATTTTTCAGTATAAGCTTAGAAAATCTCAATAATTCAAAATAGACTAATTTCATATACTAGATCATACTTTTGAAATCATACAACCCAAATAAAATCAACATAATGAGTTCTCGACATTACATAAGCACTTAAATTTAGGGTTTTTCATATCGTTGGATTTAATCCCAATTTCTTTCATAAAACACAATCATAGATATATAATTACATAACTACAAGCTTATTTTAAACAAATCAAAGCCAAATCATCTTAAAAATCATGGCCTTATTTTCGGTCAACACAAGGATTTCAAAGGGCTCGATTTTTATTTCCACAATCGAGTCTAATCATGCTCCAACGCCTTTAATTCCATAGATCTAAGCTTAAATTCAAGAAATCATCAACAAATCCTTAAGATAATAATTAGGTTCTTGAATGAAATTTAGGTTTTCATGAAACCAACAAATCAAACCATAGATCTAACATAAATCATATCAAAGAGGTAGATCTACACATATATGAACTAAAAATCGAAAACGAAAATCGTTGAACAAGGCCATCATGGTCGAAACCTATAGGGGTTGAGGAAGGATTTTTCTTTGATTTCTCAACACAATATTACTCATAATAGGTAGATCTATGCATATATCAACTAAAATCCAAGATCGAAACCAGAAGAAAAAGGCCAAATGGCCGAAAGTTTTGAGGGTTTTGGGTGGATTTTCTTTGATTTTAACTTCAAAACTTGAAATGGGTTAGAGATCTACCTATTGAAGACGCCGATCTACCACTTTGATGAAGATTGGAAGCTTGAAATCTTGGATTTGGAAGAAGAAAATTTGAGTGTGTGTGATGTGTGTGGCTCTCGAAAACGAGAGCAAAATGAGAGAAATTTTGTGAAAAAGTAAATCCTTGGAGGCTAAGCACATATTTATATCAAGGTCTTGTCTCACTATTTCAATCTTCCACTACAAGCCTTTAAAATGGCTTCTAGAATAAGCTTTAGGTTTCTAGATAATTCTTAGCTTCCTTAGGAAGCTTAATGGATGTAACACTTTCTTTACTATACTACAAGCTTAAAAATAATAATAATATGATGTAACTTGAAATTATTAACTCAATATTAAGCAGATAGAAATATAGAAATTTCTAGCAAATCGAAACTTTCATAAACCACTCTTTTAAATCTAAACGTCGATATAAAATAAAAGAAAATAATAGCTGAAAGATTTATCGATTATTCAATCGAATTTTAAAATTCTAATACAAATCTTTGAGTTAAAACTTTCTGAAATCTTGTCTGAGGATGCATTGTTCCTAGTCACTCACGTAATTAATTTCTAATTAATTACGTACTTAGCACTTAATCAGAGTTATGAGAATCTGGGGTATTACAGAGTGTGAGTTGGTTGAGAGTCTTTCTTATGTTTTGCTTTATTTTGTTAAGTTGTAATGCTTTGGGGTCTTTTGTCGTGTTTTTGTTTTGCTGTTCGTTTTTGTTGATCAACGAGTTAAGTGAAGTGTTTTAATCCATGTGGCCAATGACGATAGAAATTTTTTGTGAAATTTAATGATATTGCACATGATAAGTTAAAAAAAAATGACGCATGAACGACTTGAGATTGCTTAAACTTGTTGTTTTTCACCATTTGCTTAACCCGTGAGACTTGAGCTTCACTGTATAAACATCTTGATACATTATCTTTTAATTGTGTGATATCATGCATGTGATTCTCTTCTAGAACTTGCCGCTTTTTACGTATCGAGACCGCAATATGTGTTTTCAATTTTGAAAGGATAAAAGGCCATCTTTGTTAACCACATATTCACCCAAACACTAACCCGATGATGTATACCATTTGTCGCCTTCTTTGAGCTTTTATTATACTTATTCTTTCGATTAACCGGATGATAGGAGGTGAGGATGGATATGGGAATCAAAAGGGGTTGAAATTTTGATGTAGTTATGACGAGAAAAATTACTTTTAGAGAAATACATCTGTGGTGAAGAATAGTACCTTTGTTGTGAATGATAAACCCTATAAGCTCTAGAAAAGAAAAGAAAAAGCAATGATAAGTTCACTTTGTGTTTTGAGCATAAAGGGTCGTTAATCAAAGTATAGGTACCTTATGAGGGATAAAACGTCGATTTAGCACATTGGAAAAGAAGAGGAAAATGGACAAAGTCCATATGTGTCGAAAAGTATAAATGGGGTGCTTGGAAGATTTTGAGTCACTTAGCCATATATTATCCTACCTTAACCAATGTGCCTACAATATAACCTATGAAAAGACCTTTTGATCCTTATTTGAACACATTTGACGCGGTGGAGATATTAGAGAAATGGCAAGCCAATGGTAAGATTTTGCATTGCATTGATCATTGAGTATATACACGTCCTTAATTTCCTTATGAGTTGAGTGTATCCTATATTTTACACACATGCCTTTGTGAAGGTTGAACTAAATGAGTTTTTGCTTTCAATCGTTGTTCCTGTTGAAATGACTAATGTCGTCATGTGTGCTAATATTTTCGAGTATTGAAAGATATTTCCGAGGCTTGATTGTGTTTATCACCTTTGCTATTCTCGTTGATCTTTTGTTGTGTCCTTTGTTTGTCTTTCTGTTCTGTTTTTGTTTGAGGACAAACAATGCTTCAAGTTTGGGGGTGTGATAAACGCACATTTTACACGTTTACTTATGATATTTAAAGATGATTTTATATCTATTAAATGCGTTTATGTATTGGATCCTAATGATTTTATCTATTTTAGAAGATACTGCTCTTGGGTGCTCCTTTGACGTTTTGTAGGTTTATATGTTGATAATCGAGCAAGGAGCGAAGAAGCGAAACAAAAAGAGAAATTTGTCGATTCTAGCGACCAGCCTAGCGACCGCTAGGTTGGCCGCGAGGTTCAACTTAGCGAGCGCCAGAGAGATCGCGACATGAGCAAACACGCCCGGTAGCCGAGAAAGCACGCGCTTGTTTCGCGACCATGGCTAGCGATCGCTAGCGGTCATGAGGCATGCCGACAAGTGCGGCGCCAGCAGCTTAGAGAGGATGCGACGAGGAGGTGCCTCACGGTCGAGCTAGCGACCGTGAGGGTGATCGCTAGGCGTGGCGGCGGACACGAAAATTGGGGTTTCCACCCTTATCTATAAATAGGCAAGCCTCCTCGCGCCCAAAGACCTCTGAGACGACCCCGCAGCACTTTTACTCAGTTTTTCCTCAATTTTATCTTTGTTTTAGCTTTAGTTTAGTTCTAGATTTAATTTTTGAATTGTTCTAGTTTAGTTTATCGCTTTGCTATCGTTCGGAACGTTTTGTCCGATTGTTTTCCGCTTTCCGCTTGGGATTGGATTCAAACTCAACAATTGTCTTCCAACGCTTCATCACGGGTTTTATCAATTTAATTTCTGTTTTTATGTTTTATCGTATTTTTATTTCGTTAATTATGTCTAGGTAATTTCCTGTTCTAATCCTAGGGTTTGCATGATCCGATCCTATATATTGTGATTCCTGTTATCTCTATTTACCTTCCAGGCATTGATTCATGATTCTTGGTGCTTATTTATATGTGTTAATTTCTGATCAATCTTGATGCATATCTAGTTGCCAGTTAATTACGTAACTGTATTAATTGTCAATCGATCTTGAATGCATGATACGGATAAACCTTGAGTCGTAGCTGAGATAGGAACATCCGTAGGAAGCTTATTCTTTGTGATCTGTTTGGGTTGCTTGTTTTCACCTAGAGGCGAATGATAATAGGAAAACTAGTAATCTCTGACCGCAATCGTCGAATGGCGAAGTTGTTGGTTATATATGTGATCTTCCATCTTGTCTAGATTAAAATTGGCTAATAGGAAACAGGATAAACATACGTTGTGGATAAGATTAATGTATCCCTAGGGTTAGTCTTTCTTATCTATTTTATCATCCGTGATTTTATTGCTTTATTTTATATTTCTGCATGGTTACCTTTGCTTTGGATTAAATTCTGAAGCCCTTAAACCTCTCACCAAATTTCTGTGCTTGAATAATGATGAATTATCGTTGAGCTAGCTTCTATGTTTTCGTGATACAATCCCTGTGGATACGATACTCGACTTACCTATATACTTACACTTTTTAGTGTTATAAAAGTGAGCGATCAACTGTACATGGTTATATGTTTATGCACCGCATAGTTATTTTTGTTCCTTTTATGTTAGCATAGTGATTAATTTAATATTTAAGATCATTTAATTAGTTAATTTAACATGTATGATTTGCTAATATTGAACCATGCATGGTGCACAGTTATGCCTTGTACTTATGAGTATCGTGCGTTGATGAACTGGGTGCACGGTACTCATCAGTACACGATACACGATCTTGCACCAGTTCACGATACACTGCATGTACTATGCACGGTACACATCGGTGCATCCGTGCACGTCGTGCATGGTACACACTTGTGCACGCTCGTGCATGGCCGTGCACTATACATGCTCATGTACGTCGGTACACGATACACGCCCATGCCGATCAGTATGTACACACCACTAATCCATGCGTCCTTTACATATGATTGTCATCTTATATGTCTTATTTTGCAATAGATATCTTGGCAACCTCTTAGTATACGTCATGGTGGTCACTGGGACATAGCAAAGTACATAGGCAACAACGAGATTCTTGTATACATGGATATAGTATAGATTTCACGTGCTAATCTACCAAGAGAGATTCATGAGCAAGTAGGCAACAATGGTGGATCTGATTATATGCTTTTATACACGATGAGCACTAATGATGGAAGAAGAATAAGAGTATCGTTGAAAACTGACACTGATTTTTTTCGATTGATTATGGAGCAAAAGGATGATCCAGTTGTATATGTGATCGAAAAAGATAGGCAATCTTCAAACACAGTACACACAGAGACAACAGTATTATATGATTCACAATGAGCTACAGTCTTGCCCGAGTTTAGTGTAATATGTACTAGTTCAGCGGTACACGAAGATGAACCGTGTCTTCAGGTGAGAAGGAAGATGAACTGGTGTATTCAGATTAGGAGAAACATGTGCATCGAGGCATATACATATTTGATTCATTGAACACTGAATTTGGTGCTTGGATTCAGCAAGCAGGATATCTTGATAAGGTTATTAGACATCGCAACTTCACTTCCGAACATCGGCATGATGGTGATAGAGAGGACGATGTTTAGTATGAATTTGTGCGTATTCTTGGTATTGTTTTGCATATCATTTTCAACAGTTTGTCCTACTTATGTCATTGGTTTGATTAGTATTGATCGAATTGGACTTATTTGGTTTGTTTCGTTGTTTTGCAGAATAATGGCATTAAATAGGATGAAATTTATCTACCAATAATGATCCTATATTGAAGAACATCTCGATAGGAGTCCGTGGCGCAAGCGGATTGCAATTCGGAGTTCGGACGAGAGAAGCGAGCAAAATCTGATCGTCGCATGCGAACGCGCAGCGCGTTCGGCGCTGCGCGTCCGTCGCTGGGCTCGCCCCAGCGCGCGTTTGGTGGGAAACCGCGCTGTGCTCTTGCCCCAGCGCCTCCCCGCCTCAGCGTCAAGCGAGGCAGCGTCCGCGCTCCCCACTTCACGTCCGGCGCTGGACATGTGCAGCGCCCCACGTTGCCGTCGCCCGCTTCGTTGCAGCGCAAGCAGGTGGCGTTGCCCCCCCGCAAGCAGCTAACCTTGCCCCCCTCGGGAAGCGTCGTCTCGTGTTGTGCTGCGTCCGTGGCCACCCCATCCAGCGCTGGGTTTTGGCAATCTCGCCCGACGCGTCCGTGACGATGTCGGTACCGGCGTTGGGCGTGACTCAGAAACTTGGCGCGTCCGGCGCTTGGCTCCGTCTGGCACGGGCTCTGCTGTTGTTCAATCCAGAGCTCCTCGCATCCGCATCGCACTCCGTCCGTATTTGGGTGCGAAATTTCGTCTGCTATAAATAATGATTTAACGCCGAAAACCTAAGCCCTCGTTCTCTTTCTCTCGCGATTCCTTTCGTTTCCTTTTCTCTCTTCTTCTTTTCTTTTCCTTTTATTATTTTGTGCTTGGATTAACAAGTGGATTATGCGATTTGGATATTGGGAAGGCAATTTATCTATGAATGGTTGTAAGTTTTCGATTTTGATTATGTCTATGTAATTGGGATTGGATTAATTTACGCTATGAGATGAATTATCGATTTGTTGGGAAATATATGTTTAATCGTTCTTATCGTGAATCGTGATTGTTGGGTTGATGATTTGTGATTTTCCTATCGGTATAAATTGTTTATTTCATGGTCTTCATACATGGTGTTCGAAAGAATAGTGTAGGTTGATTGTGTGCTTATATTTGATTATGAAGATATGCGAGCGATTTATATTAAATATGAGTTTGACAACGAAAGTGATCGAGATTGGTTTGTTGTTGAGTAATTGATATATGTGGATAGGGTTTTGCTATTGTGTGCATTTGTAGTGAAATATCATTCGTAGTTGATGGTGGGGTGGTTGAGAGATCTCTGTCATTAAGTTCGAGTATAGCATTAGCGTGTCGAGAGATTAGTTAGTGTTGACCGTTTGGTGAGAAGCGTGGGTGTTTTATGCATTGTGTACGGTCCTTGATTCTTTGATAGCGAGGATAGATTCGAACCCTAGAACACCATCTCCAATTCCGTGTCTCATCGATTCCTCTTGTTGTCAAGTGCATTCCGCTCTTATCCGCTTATTTTATTTCTTGCTTTTGTCCTTTCGTGCGGATCCCTTATATTAGGACGTTAGTATTTCTTTTACTTTTCGTGTTTGACATAGAACCGTAGCCTGTTAAGCCTTCCTCGAGAGATTCGACTTGGGTCGACCTTACCATTCTATAAGGACCTCGTACTATTATGAGGCGTGAAAAGAACAATTTGGTCGGAACAAATTTTGGCGCCGTTCGGGAAGGCTTTAAACTTTAGGTTTTGTGTTGCTTTGTTTTCGTGTTTCCTTTTGTTTTCTGTTTCTTCCCCGTGCTTCTTTTTATTTCTTTCTTTTCTTTTCTTTGTTACTATTTTCTCCAGCAGTGCGTGTGATCTTTTTTTGTAGTTGTTGTGCATTAATGCGGCGTTACGGCGTCTGAATATGGTCGACAGGCCGTGAGGAGAAGCTCGTCGATTGGGCAAATTCTTCTTACGAAGAAGGAGCCCAATCGACTATTTTGAGGATACCCGTCGGTGTGAGCATCGAGCCTATGATCCATCTTGGAGGCATCTCGAGTTCTTCATATAGTCGGGACCTATTATTCCGGCAACGGTAGGTGGGCGGACATTGGAGAAATCATTGCGGAGCCTTCATTCGAGCGAGTCGGCCGGTCGAGCCGACATTGGAGGAGTCATTGCAGGGCCTTCATTTAGGCGAGTCGGCCGGTGAAGCGGTGAAACCGACATTGGAGGTCATTGCAAGCTTTCATTGGAGTCGGCCGGTGAAGCCGACATTGGAAGACAAACTAACGTCTTTCATACGGGCGAGTCGACAAAGGTTCGAGATGTTGGAAACATCTATGGACGTTAGAGACTCAAGTCGATCGTTTAAAGACTCAAGTCGATCGATTAGCCGGAAAGTGGAAGAATTGGTCCACAACCAAAGTGTGGAGGAGATGCGAGCCAGCTGGGCGAACTTCTTCTTTCATATTCCTTGAAGAGGATGAAGTCGAAGGGAGAATCAGAGAAGTTGATGAAAGTGAAGAGTCGAGGTTTCATCAAGCCGAGACTAAGTATGAACAACCTGATATCTTCCCAATCCAGTTAGAGGAGAGGACAAAAGTTGAGGTAGCATCGTAATTTTCAACATCTAATTCTCCAAAGTATTGTGCTTTTGGAGTTGAATTGATTTAATTTTCTTTGGAGAATAGGATGTTTGATTTGATTTTAATTGATTTATTATATGCTACCTTAACTGTCCTTTGTGCTTACATTGTTACTACTAATGCTCTGGTTGAGATGGTATTCCTGCAGGTGAAGGACTATGGATAGTCCATTTTTTTTTATTGGTGGAGCTCGTGCCATTGAAACGAGCGCTGCGTGGGAGGCAACCCACGATGTTTATTTGTTTTTTCTGTTTTCTTTCTTTCTCTTTTCAGGTTTTTAATAAGTGAGATGAGAATTGTGGCGATTGCATAGTATGAACACTCAAGCCATCGGGCGGCGTCACCGCGTACCTCGTTGACATGCTTTTCAATTTTAGGGAAGTTAACTACATTTTACCTTTATGGCTTTTATCTAAAGTGTGGGCGTCTTACCGTCTTTGTGTGTTTGCATGTGACTTGTGTTTGTTTGGGTGTGTCGTCCTCCATGTTATACCTTTTGTTTGGATTTGAGTATGCTTTATCGTCTAGTATTCGAGTAGAGTTGTGTGAGCATGATTTGATTGGGTATGCACGTCCGAACTGATTTCTAGTAATTCTTATCGATGCGTGACTTGTCTTGACAATTATTGATGATTGATCTAGCCGTGGGGCACGTCGAAGTAAATTGTGATGAAGTGAAATGTGTAGTTGATTGTCGTTGCTATTTATATGGTCCCCTTGTGTGTCTTATCTCGAAAAAAAAAAAAGAGAATTATTATGAAAAGATGAAAAAGTTTGTGATATATAAAAAAAAAGGGTTGGAATAAGTTGTTGATGGTTGAATAAGTGAGCTTAAGGTTGGAATAAGGGGCTCTACTCTCTCGCTCTATGTTCTTCTCGAATGGAAGCTCAAAAGTGATAGTATGGAAAACCACATTAGGATACTCGGGTTTCTGACTAGAAGGTTTGACTTAATGAATATTGTCCTATAATCCTCCTTGAGTCATCACATCTTGTCTTGGAAGTAATGTGTTATGTTGAAAATGAGATGTGTTGTGTAAGGATCTATATGAGTTAGCTATTCGATTATTAAATGCATATAGATCAGAATTACGATTTGCTTGGATTAAGCCGCATGTTAAATTAATTGTTGATTCATTACCATGATGAGAAGTGTATTGGTTTAGAAATTCTAGAAAGACGTGATGTCGTGGTATGATTCAATTGAATATTTGTTTTCTCGATTTCTTTTCTCGTGTCGTGGTGATAATGTTTGCTTGAGGACAAGCAAAGGGTTAAGTGTGGAGGAGTTGTTTAGTATGAATTTGTGCGTATTCTTGGTATTGTTTTGCATATCATTTTCAATAGTTTGTCCTATTTATGTCGTTTGTTTGATTAGTATTGATCGAATTGGACTTATTTGGTTTGTTTCGATGTTTTGCAGAATAATGGCATTAAATAGGATGAAATTTATCTACCAAGAATGATCCTATATTGAAGAACATCTCGATAGGAGTCCGTAGGCGCAAACGGATTGCAATTCGGAGTTCGGACGAGAGAACGGAGCAAAATCTGGTCGCGCATGCGAACGCGCAACGCGTCGGCGTGCGCGCCGTCCGCGCGCAGGCTCGCCCAGCGCGCGTTTGAAGTGGGAAACCGCGCTGTGCTCTTGCCCGGCGCCTCCCGGCCTCGGCGTCATGTCGAGATCGTCCGCGCTCCCCACTTCACGTCCGGCGCTGGACATGTGCGGCGCCCACGTTACCGTCGCCCGCCGTTCGCGGTATAGCGGTGGCGTTAGCCCCATAGCGGTGACCTTGCCCCCCCGGGAAGCGTCGTCTCGTGTCATGCTGCGTCCGGCGCGGCCGCCCTCCAGCGTTGGGTTTTGGCAATCTCGCCCGACGCGTCCGGTGCTTGATGTCCAGCCGGCGTTGGACGTGACTCCAGAAACTTGGCGCGTCCGACGCTTGGCTCCTTCCGGCGCTGGGCTGCTGCGGCTGTTCAATCCAGGAGCTCCTCGCATCCGGCGCTGCACTCCGTCCGGCTCTGGGTGCGAAATTTCGTCTGCTATAAATAATGATTTAACGCTTGAAAACCCTAAGCCCCCTCATTCTCTTTCTCTCGCGATTCCTTTCATTTTCCTTTTCCTCTCTTCTTCTTTTCTTTTCCTTTTATTATTTTGTGCTTGGATTAACAAGTGGATTGTACGATTCCGGATATTGGGAAGACGAATTTATCTATGAATGGTTGTAAGTTTTCCTGATTTTGATTATGTCTATGTAATTGGGATTGGATTAATTTCTGCTATGAGATGAATTATCGATTTGTTGGGAAATATATGTTTAATTGTTCTTATCTTGAATCGTGATTGTTGGGTTGATGATTTGTGATTTTCCTATCGGTATAAATTTTTTATTTCATGATCTTCATACATGGTGTTCGAAAGAATAGTGTAGGTTGATTGTGTGCTTATATTTGATTATGAAGATATGCGAGAGCAGATTTATATTAAATATGAGTTTGACAACGAAAGTGATCGAGAGATTGGTTTGTTGTTGAGTAATTGATATATGTGGATAGAGTTTTGCTATTGTGTGCATTTGTAGTGAAATATCATTCGTAGTTGATGGTGGGGTGGTTGAGAGATCTCCTGTCATTAAGTTCGAGTATAGCATTGACGTAATCGAGAGATTAGTTAGTGTTGACCGTTTGGTGAGAAGCGTGGGTGTTTTATGCATTGTGTACCGGTCCTTGATTCTTTGATAGCGAGGATAGATTCGAACCCTAGAACACCATCTCCAATTCCGTGTATCTGTCAATTCCTCTTGTTGTCCAAGTGCATTCCGCTCTTATCTGCTTATTTTATTTCTTGCTTTCGTCCTTTCGCGATGATCCCTTATGTTAGGGCGTTAGTATTTCTTTACATTTTCGTGTTTGACATAGAACCGTAGCCTGTTAAGCCTTCCTCGAGAGATTCGACTTGGGTCGACCTTACCATTCTATAAGGACCTCGTACTATTGCGAGCGACTGAAAAAGAACAATTTGGTCGGAACAGACGATACAACGCATGAGCTACGCAACTGGGTTATTCCACTACTTGATTGTGACAGTGTTTTGCCATTAGAATTATGTGTTGATTCGACATTTAAGATGAAAGATGACTTGATGATAGTTGTGGGATTGTACCACATGGAGAATCATGTAGAGTACATGGTGGATTGATCGAGCAAAACACGTTTGGGATATGTTTGCCAGCATGGTAACAATTTTCCTTCTAAGTTACGAGCCGTTCAGAGGGAAACGATATGAAAAATAATTAAGTTGGAAAAGTGTCATACATGTCACTTGAATTTGAATCACATTGCTCCACGATATGTGCCTGCCAAGATTGTTGGCAAGTATTTTGCATAAAAATTGGTCGATGAAGGTGTGGTACTGAAGCCTAGAGAGATGATTGGAGAGATGCATCGAAAATTTGGCATTGAAATGGATTATAGCTTTGCTCTTCGAGCAAGAAACATCGCTATAGAGATGACATATGGCAATTTCGAATGATCCTATCAGTTTATTTCCATTATATTTGCATCTGTTGAGAGAATCTAACACCGGGACACTATATGATATTAAGACTACCTATGATGGTGACTTTCGATATTTGTTTCTTCCTCTTGGATAGAGTTTGCATGCTTTCAAGCATTATATACTATCGGTCATCATTGTACACGAGACTTATCTTGAGGGAAAAAAAACAAAGAAATTTATTTTGTCACTGTTACGAAGGATGGGAATGAATGAGTCTTCCCGCTTGCTATTGGGTTAGGTTCGATTGAGGATGAAGAGTCATGGTCTTGATTTTTATCTCGACTGTGTTCGTGCATTAGTCAGCCTGATGATCTGTTAGTTGTGTCGGATCAACATAAGTGCATCAAAAAAGCTGTGGAGTCTCTCTATCCGAACATCACGCTTGTGTTGTGTTTTTACCATTTTCACAAGAATATAGCATGATTTAGGTTGCATGTTTGTACAGTTATCAAGTCAGATGTATATGCCTATCGATCAGAGGAGTTCGAGAGGTATTTGTCTACTGTGGATGTTCTAAGACCAATAGCACACACTGTAAAGAGAAATGGCTTGACGCGCGATGAGCTAGTGCAGCAGCAAGGTCATATGAGTTGACTAAAGTAGCCTCGTCGAAGCTACATACATTTTTCGAAAAAGGATGTCACTTGGTTGTTCGTTCAACGACCACGCACATGTTTAAAGTCGAAGAAGAAAACACATCCTACATGGTTGATATGCAAAATTAGACATGTGAATATCGTGAGTTCGATTTGGATGAGATCCCTTGTTTTCACGTTTGTGATGCTATTAGTGCGATATTTATCTAAAATTAAAGTATTACAAATACGTATACCCAAGAGCAGCTTAATTTATTTTGTGATTCATTTGATTTTTTATTTTAGGCTTACTGGTTTACAAGTCATTGACTTTGTGGCTATGTATTATAGACAATCTATTTTTTCGGTGACTTATTCTTATCGAATTACATCTGTATACATCCCGGTGCGTGTATTATACCAGACTCTATATCAACTTACATCATTGGACCCAAATTATCACACGTCAAGCTGGGCACTCTAGGTTGAGTAGGATACAATCGATTGTTGAAGGTTGATCAAGATTACGTCGCCAAATATACACACGCAAGGGTCAATGCTACAATAGACGTTCATGCACAACAATTATTGCCATTGGAGATTAACCATGAGTGGAAAAGATACGACGTAGGAAAAAATATAGTATTGTCGAAGTGAAGAGCATACAAGGAATGCGTGTCCCTTGCGACCTCTTGAGTAAGAATATTTATTTTGTAGTGATATTCGTTGTTGGATTTTGATTGATTATTTTGGATTGATATTTGTTATGTAGTGATATTGGTGTCTTTACATTTTGGATGTTCTAAAATTATTTTCGTTTAGGATGTTGAATTGGTATTGGTGTTGTTGCATTTTGGATATTACGAGATCATTTCGTTTAGGATGTTGAATTGGTATTGGTGTTGTTGTATTTTGGATTTGGATAGAGATTTTCTTCTTGACGATAAGGTGCGTGTATGCGGTGGACGGCGTGTCTTGTTTTAGGGTACCGCCGTGCACGATATCTGATCAGTGAATCTTGTCTAATAATTTATATAAAGCGGAGGTTAAAATAAATTTAAGGACATTTCAAACCTACATAAAATTGATCGACGCTATAATGCATGTAGCTTCATTGACTCCGGGTAGCAATAAACTGAAGGGGCCTCTGTTTATTATTTTCCTATGTATGTATAAGCAGTACAACTCTACAACATGACACACAAATACAAAAACCAAAAAAAGAATACCATAAATTGAATTATATTATATAAAGAAAATTTGAATAAATTTGATAATCAAGTACCTCGTCAGTCAGCTCAGTGTTTGGGTCCAAGATCAGGTCGAACAATGAGTGAGTCATAATATGTCTATTCATCTAAGCCACAACATAAGACTTTGGGCCTAGCTATCTAAATAGCTCGAACCCCACTTTAAGCACATGAGGGGTTTTAATATCTGATGTAACAACATATGGGGTACCCAATGCAGCATCCGAACTATCCGAGGATATATTACCCTTATCCGTTGGCGTGATTGGATCTTGTCGATGATCTCCTCGGTGGCATGAGCGCCTCTGGATGGTGATACCAATCTCTGTTGGCTAGTGTGGGGCCCTTCCTCTAGATCGTCCTACCGTGGAGCGGATCGTCGGGTGGCTCTTGGGTAGGGCACCTCGTCTCGGTGGATGGAGGAGCAAAGCACCTCATCTAAGTCAACCTACCGTGCACTAGATCATCGGTGGCTAGGCGAGGCCCTCCTCTAGATCGCCTTACCGTGAAGCGGATCGTCAATGGCTATTAGAGAGGCACCTCATATCGGTGGGCTGGAGGAGGCGAGGCACATCATCTAAATCGATCCGTCGTGATGCAAATCGTCGATGGTGTTGTGGAACACCTCCTTTAGATCGACCTACCGTGAAGCGGATCATCGATGGGCATTGCGGGGACCCTCCTTTAGATCGACATGTCATGAAGCGGATCATCGATGGCTGCTACGGGGTACACTATTATCTACATCATGATGGGATACTGAGCGTCTTTGACTAACATGCTGGTTATAAACTGGCCCAGCATAAGTCGTGCAGAAAGAGGAGTACGAGATCTATGTCTCGGAGATATGCACCGGAAGAAGTCCTGCAACTGCTCAAACACACATCGAGCCACTCGAGCTACAAGGCCCCCCTTTGACTAGTCTTCCAAAATGGCACGGTGTACACTCTCAGTCACAGTAACAACTGAGGCCTCGTCTAACTGACCACTCCTGGCGTGTTCACAACATATATGGTCTGGCTCTTCCTCATGCTGCGATGAACATCTGTGACGCTTCGACTACGATCGAGACACACCAGGTCGAGAGGCTCAAAAACTCTAGATGTATCCATGCATTTCACCTTCCCAGCTGCCTTCATCACTCGCTTCATAACAGGAACATGCTCTAGCACATTGGAACGAGACACTCTCTCACGCACAAGCTCATGCTCAGTTGTCACATGACAACTTAATCAGTAATTAGACTGTGACTAATGAGTGAATACGAACTACTAGGACTAATGACAGTAAAGAGAATAAATAAAATGACATGTAAACAATATATGAAATGGAATTAACGGTTGACACAAATGGATACAATCAATCACTGACTCCTAATACCAACTATATTCAGAACGAATCAATTTATTTTCACAAGGTCGAATAAATAAAAGGAATAGCAAAGATGAGATAATCGACTCAACATTCGACCTTCACACCAAAAGTGTCTCTCAAACTTTACAACAACGAAATAAGCTATCAATCAAAGTCAGAGTGTGGCAACTAAAAGGGCAGCTGAGTTATATGTATTAGGACATATAACCCTGGGAAGCAGAATATAACAACATGTTTATGTTTCCAAATCTGACAACAACACAACAAGAATAGCAACGGTGATCCAAGTTAAACTTTCAAACAACATAGAACTGAAAGAAGTCCAACTCCAACATTATCAACTGTCCACAACAACAAACCAATCCAAATTCGTTCCAAAACAACAGCAGATATAAAGATTTCAACTCCAACAACAACAACCATCCACATCAAAACAACTCGACAAAAAGAACCATTCACAACACATAAGCATTTACAAGCAAAAGCCACAGTGTTTGCTTCCAACTCCATCTCCAAAATCCAAGCTCAACCTGCATGTTTAGAAATACATGCAGGGCGTGAGTACATAAAACACTCAGTGGACATATGCGAAAACATTTAAAACTTTGCTCTTTGAGCTATAGGATTGACTTGCCATAACATTGCAAACACGGGGTTTCGGTGAAATAACTGTATGCTTTTCAAATAAACACTTACTTGTTTTCATGCTCATAGTATCATAACAAATGCATATGCATGTCTGCAAACAAATTCTTTCTCTTTCTCTGTACCATATCCACGTACTCTTTCTGTGTGTTGAGAAGTAGGCCTCCTTCTCAAACACATTGACCCGAAGGTCACTATGTGTACACAAACCCTTACTGGCAGCTCATCCAGCATAGGGCCGATGTCGTTCTATTCTTTCTTTCTTTTTTTCTTTCTTTCTCTTTCTCTTTCTTCCATGGATAGGTAAATGCAACATGATTATGCTCGAAAATCAGGCAAGTCAAACATTTTTCTTAATAATATGCAAAATAAAATGCAATAATAATAATTTATACGTCTTCTTTTGATTTAGAAAGCCCAACTGTAGATTTTACTCGATAAATTTTATCGACTTTCTTTCTCTTCTTCTTCTTCTTCTTTGACTGTTTTGTCCTTTTTAGACGCACCTTAAATTAATATCAATAATATTAGTATATGAATAAAGACATTTTCATCTTTCAAACACACATAAATTCTTCCTATTTTCTCTTTTCTTTTCTTATATTTTATTTAAGCGAATTGTCTAAACTTTCACTTATAAGGATTATAAGTCTTTCGGTCATTGCATCCTACTATTACTAATATTTTATTGACTTATTAATCTTATTTAATTCACATGAGTCTACTACAATAAACAAGAGAATGATTAATAATTATTCCATAATTTAACTATCACTAAACTAAATCATATCCTTTCATTTATTTAAACACTTCATTTCTTATCATTACCTTACTTATGCATAACTCTTCAATTAATCTTCTAACTTAAACTTTCATTAGAATTTAATTATTAAGTAGTCAACATACTTGTAATTAATTGAATTCATCTCATTTTTAGTCATAATTTAACTTTATAAACCATGTTCAAGTAATTTAATGATGTCTAGCTTAACCAAAATATAAACCTAAACATAAGCTTCTAATTTCATACTTTTAGTTTTACCCTTTCCAATTAAGCTACATTAGTCTTTATTTACATAATAAGTTCATAAATCACAAGATTTACAAAGAATAAATCAACTTTAATTTTCCCTTTTTCTTCATTATTTTCGAAAATGTGCATATGTGTACTAGGTTATATTTTTCTTCAACTTTCTTGCTAATTATATCTAATTACCATCTATCAACCTCAAATAACAATAATCATCTCATATCTTAACTTTAACATGAATATAACACTTATGTATATAAACTAAACTTTTCTACTTTTGCATAGTTGTTTAGAAAATTCTAAATAATTTACATAATGCTTAAATCATCATAACAAACTCATATATTAAGTTAATTGAAGAAAATAAAATCAAATTAAATGTTCTCCATATTTTGAAATTTTCAAAATTTGAACATAATTCATTAATTTATTTTTAATCAATTTTCTCTCAAATCATATGTAACAATCTCAATTACATAATAATAAGCTATTTTAAAACATATCACCACTTTAAATAAATTTGAGAATCTAGGGTTTTAGCCCCAATTTTAATTTCACAATAATTCATATATAACTCATTATTCATGCAATAATCTATCAAATATAATCAAAATACAAACAATAACACCATATATCACTTAAAATTTCAACTTCACATCATCAATATTTTCACAAATTTTTCCAACAATAATAAACTTATAACTTTGATAATGAGATAGCAAAATACCTTCTTTTCAACATAGGAATTAGTTTGGAGATGAAATTTGTGATTGAAATGGATTAGATCAAGAAATTTTTATGATGTGTGTGTAGTGTGTATGTTCGAAATTTTGAGAGAAAATAGAAATTTGAAAGATAATGAATAGTAAGAAGGTGGTGTATATATATATATCCTAAATTTTGTTTTATTTTTGCTTTAATAAATTGGAGTGATTATTCATCACTTCTAGAAAAATCCTAATATTATCTCATTTAATATAAATAAATTTTATTTAATGCTAATATTTATAGATTTTGTTTTCTCTTCTTTAAGGAAGTAATAATAAGAAAATGCTAATCTTATATTAATAAAACCATAAACTTCAAAATGTGGTATTTATAAAAGCACAACTTGAAATTTCTATTGTTGTGACATTTCTTTGATCATTAGGATCAAAATAATCAATCTATATAATAATTTAAATTTTTAAAAAAAATCTTCTATTCGAAATTTCTAGAATTCTTTTTATCGATCACATTTTATTTCACTAGTTTTAATCAAATATTTTCTATCTTAATCATCTATATTTTCTTTCTTCTTAAGGATGCAATGATCTATTTAACCTTAGTCTTTAATTAATCACTATTTAAAAGTTATGGATATTACCTTTGGTTCAGTGCGAGGCTCATGCACATCATGTACTCATCTGGCCTGCCACCCTATAGGCACGAACTTAATAGCCAGCGCCTTGTCCTCGTATATACTCAAGTAATAAGTTACGTACTCAGCGTCGAAATGCTCCATGCTATGATGAAATAAATGCTACAAAAGGTACACAAATGATGATTATTATGTATTGATAAATATATAACAAATACTAAATATTTACTAAAGTTACACCTTTCGTCAAAGAATCCACTATAATCAATCGGCGACTTCAAAGTACTCAACATCAAACATTTGGGTAACCTCAGGGTGATGTCTCGACAACCGCACATGCATGCCAAGTCTGAAATGGACTCATACGATCAAATCTAAAAGGCCCAAACAAGTCCATAAAAATGGTACGTCTTCCTCAGAGCATTTACCTCGCTCGGGTGCCTCTTCAGCACATAAATCCCATGACATAGGATCTGAAACGAATATCAGTCCCACGAAAAAATGTCCCACATATCCAAATTCTCAACCAATGCCCAAACCCAAATCTCGATAGCTTCCTATCATGACACGCAGCGATCAAATATGTCACCAATATAAATGCGCCTTCAAATAGTCCACGATATCATCACCCAATCATTGTTTATTAAATCAGCTGTAAAGCTCTGAAACGGTAGTCCCCCGACCCCGAAACAATCGATAAAACATGTTGGTCCGAGGAATGTCATGCCTTAAATTCGGATCAAGGGCGCACGAGCCGAAGCACAATCCAGACATTAAGACAAACTCCATAATCCCAACCCGTATATCGGTTCCACGAACTTGGTGTAGGGAAAAACCGATTTCTCCATCTCCCGATGATCTATCTTGAATGTTTAATTCACCATACATTGATTATATACCTAGCATGCATCTATATAATTAATTGCAATGCGTTGGTGTTTACTCGTGTTTAACTACGAATTTCTCGGATAAAGAACGATTAAGACTCGTGCTTTGACCTACGGACTATATCCGTTTGCTAAAACTCCAATCTTTGAGTGAGAGCAATCTATGGAGAATCTTGCAAAAATTAGCCTTCTTCCTCTCTCTTGATTTTGAAAATCTCAAGTGTGGGAATAGTTATTTACGATTTTCTCTCACCTTGTATTTGTAATGAAACCCTAGAATTCTATTAGGATAGGATCATTGCATATCTAATAAGTACAATCATCTTTTTAGATAAAATATATCTATAATAATATCATTTGATATCTAATGATATCGGATAAAATCTATCTAGATATAGGAGAATCGAGCGAGTCCTAGTGGGACTCTACTAGTGATAGGCAAAATTCTCTGAAAAAGGCCTTAATGGGCGGCCGAGGATCAAATGCAAGGAAAAAGATGGGCCTAAAATGAATTAATTATCTTATGCTCGGTGTTCGACCAAATTGTTCTTTTCGATCGCTTGCAATAGATGCGAGGTCCTTATAGGCGGTAAGGTCGACCAGTCGAATCTCGAGGAAGGCTTAAGCAGGGCTACGGTTACGTGTCAAACACAGCGGAAAAGAAATACTAACGTCCTAAAATAAAGGGGTGCATCATGAAAAGGACGGCGTGAAATAAAAATAAAGCGGGAAAAGCGGATGCACTTGGACAACAATAAGAATTGATAGATACGAAATGGAGATGGTGTTCTAGGGTTCAAATCTATCCTCGCTATTAATGAATCAGGACCGGTACACAATGCATAAAACACCCACGCCTCACCAAGCGGTCGACAATAACTAATCTCGATTACGTCGGCGTTAGACTCGAACTTAATGACGGGGATCTCTCAATCAATCCACCATCAACTACGAAGGATATTTTACTACAAAGCACACAATAGAAAAACCCTACCCACATATATTATTTATTCAACAACAAACTAATCTCTCGATCACTTTCATTGTCAAACTTATATTTAATATAAATCTGCTCTCGCATATCTTCATAATCAAACATAAGCATACAATCAACCTACACTATTCTTTCGAACACCATGCATGAAGATCATAAAAGAAACAATTTATACGGGTGAGAAAATTGCAAATGATCAACTCAACAATCACGATTCAAGATAAGAACAACCTAACATGTCCCATAGCAGAAATCATCCCCATCGCAATTACATAGACATAAATGAATGAGAAAAACTTACAACCATTCATAGACAAATTCGTCTTCCAAAATCCGGAATCGTACAATCCCAATTGTTAATCCAAGAACAAAATAATTAAATGGAAAGGGAAAGGAAAAGAAAGAAAAATGAAGAGAAAAGAAGAATGCTTGCGTGAGTGGAGAATGGGTTAGCCTAGGGTTTCCGCATGTTAACTTATATATATAGCAGCAGAAAAATCGCACTTGTTGCGGAAGCAACTTTCGGCGGTGGGCGGAAGCTCTGGAAAAACGGTGAAAATACCCCAGCGTCGGACGCGACGCCGCACCGTCTGCGAGGAGCTTCTTAAATGAACAACAACAGCCCCAACGTCGGACGGGTCGCGCGCACCAACGCTGGGTGAGCATTGACGAAACCGGCACGGTGAGGAGTGAGCGCTCGCGGACGAGGCCTTTGAGCGGAGGCGGACGGGCTGCCAGGGTGAGGTGGGCGAGCCAGCGTCGAGTGAGAAGACCGCGCGCGCTATGGGAAGGCGGGTGGTCGGCGCGGATAAAAGCGCCAGGCGGCAGCGTCTGGCGGCAGCGAAGGCGGCGTGTGTCAGCGTTAGTCGGGAGGGACGCTGGATGTGCGGCTGGTTGTGCAGCGCCGAGCGCGCCTCGATGTCGGACGGATCTTTGCGACGTCTTGCAGGCGTGTTGCGGGTGAGTGGCGTCTGTTGGCGACTATGCGGTCTTGTCTGCGGGCGGCAGACGTTGGGCTGGGCGAGTAGCGGCGAGCGGCGGGCTCCAGCCGGACGGAGAACGTCTTGAGCGTGCCTTTGGGAGCCGAGTTTGGGCGCGCAGGCGATGGGTGTGGCGGCGTTGGTGTTGGTGCTCGGGCGCTCGTGCACGCGACTTTGACGTTCGCTCCGTTCTCCGCGTCCGATCTCCGAGTACGATCCGTTTGCACTGTGAACTCATATCGCGATGCTCTTCAATCAACTTCCTATTTTAATGCCGTTGTTCTACAAAACATCGAAACAAATGAAGTATGTCCAATTTGATCAATACTAATCAAACCAACGACATAAATAGGACAAACTATTGAAAATGACATGCATAAACATATGAAAAATAAGCACAAAACCATACTAAACAACTCCTCCACACTTAAACCTTTGCTTGTCATCAAGAAAACATCATCATCACGACACGAGAAAAGAAATCGAGAAAACATAAATTCCAATGGATCATACCACGACATCACGTCTTTCTAGAATTTCTAAACCAATACACTTCTCAACATGGTAATGAATTAACAATTGATTGAGCATGCGACTTAATCCAAGCAAATCACAATTCTGATCTATATGCATTTAATAATCGATAGCTAACTCATATAGATCCTTGCACAACACATCTCATTTTCAACGTACACAACTTCGATACCGGATGTGACGACTCGAGGAGGATTATAGGATAATATTCATTAAGTCGAACCTTGAGTTGAAAACCAGTATCTATTGTGGTTTTCCATACTCATCACTTTTGAGCTTCCATTCGAGAAGCAACATGGAGCGAGAGGAGTAGAGCCCTTATTCGACCTTAAGCTCACTTATTGACCATCGACAAATTATTCCAACTTTTTTTATAACAATCTTTTCATATTTTCATAATTTTTTTCGAGATAAGACACGCATGAGGACCATATAAATAGCGAAAATCAACCACACATATCACTTCATCATAATTTACTTTGGCGTGCCCAACACTAGATCGATCATTAACAACTATCGAGCGAGTCACGTATCGATAAAATTACTAGAAATCGGTTCGGACGTGCATACCCAATCAAATCATGCTCACTCAACTCTACTCGTATTCTGAGCGATAAAGCATACCCAAATCCAAACAAAAGGTATAAAATGGAGGCGACACACCCTGAACAAACACAAGTCACATGCAAACACACAAAGGCGGCAAGCACGCCTCCACACTTTATACAAAAGCCATAAAGGTAAAATGTAAAGTGAACTTCCACGAAATTAAGAGAGCAAGTCAACTAGATGCGGCGGTGGCGGCGTCCGATGGCGAGTATTCATGATATGCAACTCGTCACAATTCTCGTCTCACTTATTAAAACACGAAAGAAAAAAAGAAAAGAAACAAAACAGAAAAATAATTAAACTGGTGGGTTGCCTCCCACGCGCTTTCGTTCAATAGCACGAGCTCCACCAATGAAAAACAAACTATCCATAGTCTTTCACCTCTGAGAATACCATCTCAAATAGGACATCGGTAGTAACAAGGTAAGCCACAAAGAGCGGTCAGTAGCGAATAATGAATTAATTAAGTTCAAATCAAACATCTATTCTTCAAAGCAAAATAGATAACTTCGTCTCCAAAAGCACAATACTTTGGAGAATTAGGATATTGAAAAACTTATAGATGCTACCTCAGCGTATGTCCTCTCTTCCTCCTCTGGCGGTTCGGGAAGATATCGGGTTGTTCATTGTTAGTCGCGGTTTGATGAAACCTTGACTCTTTAATTTCATCATCTTCCATGATTCTACCCTCAACTTCATCATCTTCATAGACTATGATAGAAGAAGTTTGCTCAATTGTCTCGGCATCTCCTCACACTTTGGTTGTGGACCGATTCTTCAACTATCGGTGATTGGTGACTTGGTCTCTAAGCGCTCCATAGATGCTTCCAACATCTCGAACCTTTGTTGACTCGTCGTGTATGAAAGATGTCGGTGTGTCTTCCAATATCGGCTTCACGGTGACTACGCTGAATGAAAGCACGCAATGATTCCTCAATGTCGGCTTCGCGGTTGACTACGCTGAATGAATGCACGCAATGAATCATCAATGTCGACTTCGCGGTGACTCGCTGAATGAATACTGCAATGACTCCTCCAATGTCGGCTTCACCGGTGTTGTTGGAAGATGAGGTCGACTATATGAAGAACTACGAGGATGCCTCGGTAGGGATTGATAAGCGCGCATTTTACGTATTTAGTTGATATTTGAAGATGAGTTTAGCTCGTTTAATGTGCGTTTATGTATCGATTCTTAATGTTTCATCTATTTCTAGAAGATCTTGCTCTTGGGTGTTCCTTTGATGTTTTGTAGGTTTATATGTTGATAATCGAAGCAAGGGCGAAACACGAACAAAATGAACAATCATCCGGTTTCTAGCGACCCGACTAGCGGTCGCTGGGTGGTCATGAGCAAACACGTGGCGCCCGGAAGAGCGGCAGCGACCTCGTGCCAGCGGCGAAGCCTGGCGTTGAGAATTCCTTGGGCGATTTCGCGACCATTTCGTAGCGGATAGCGACCGCTAGCCGGTCGCGAACCAACCAAGCAGCGCAAGAAGCGATCGCGGCGGCGAAGAAGCGCGAGATACCTAGCGATCGCACTAGCGATCGCGAGGACGGTCGTGGCGGTAGCGACGAGGCGAAAAGTGGGGTTTCCAGGGTTTTCTATAAATAAGGCGAACACCGCGCCTCCGGAGACCCAGGCGCCCGAGCTCGTTTTCTTAAGTTTTCCTCGGTTTACTGACTTTTAGTCTTTAATCTTCCTTTAGTTTAATTCTAGTATCGTTCTTACGTTGTTTTAGTTTAGTTTATCGTTTCGTTATCGATCGGAGCGTTTTGTCCGATCGTTTTCGTTGTTTTCCGTTCGTTCGGCAGGATTGGATTCAAGACCAACCATTGTTCATCGGCGCTTCCCTACGGGTTTTATATATTTAATTTCGTTTTATGATTAATTAGTATTTCATTCCGTTTATTATGTACGGCTAGTTTTCTATTCTAATCCTAGGGTTTGCATGATTCGATCCTATATGTTGTGAGTTCTGTTGTTATTTACCTTCGAGGCATGATTCATGATTCATGGTGCTTATTTATATGTGTTGATTTCTAATCAATCTTGATGCATATCTAGTTGCCGATTAATAACGTAAGCTTGTATTAATTGTCAATCGATCTTGAATGCGTAATCTGATTAAGCGCTTGAGTCGTAATTGAGATAGGACGATCGTAGGAAGCATATTCTTAGTGATCCTTTTGGGTTGCTTATTTTCCTCTAGAGGCGTAAGCGTGATAGGAAAATTAGTAATCAAGCCGCCATAATTGTCGTGGCGAAGTTGTTGGTTATATATGTGATCTTCCGTCTTATGCGGATTAAAGCGGTTAATAATAAGCGGGATAAACATCGTTGTGGATAGGATTGGTGCATCCTAGGGTTAGTCTTTCTTTATAATCATCTTCGTGATTTTATCGCTTTATTTTATATTTTTGTTTGGTTATCTTTGCTTTGGATTAAATTCGAAGCCCTAAACTATCACCCAGTTACGTGCTTGGATAATAATGAATTGTCGTTGAATTAACACGTGTTTCGGATTGCAATCTACGTGGATACGATACTTAACACTTCTATCATTACACTCTTTTGCGTGTGAAAAGGGCGATCAAATTTTGGCGCCGTTCTTGGGTTATTAAGATCACATAGGAATAATTTGTGATTTGGATTTATTAATTCAAGTTATATATATATTATTATTTATTTTTGTTAGTGCTAATTTCTCTTTTCTCGCGGTGTTTATCGTCTACAAGATCTCGGGGACCTCACGAAATATTTTTAGATCTCGAGATCGAAAGCTCTCAAAGGAGAAGAGGGCGAGAGAAGAGGCAAGTGCAATGGCGGCCGATCCAGTAAGCAGGGGCATTCCTCGAGCAAGTAGCACGCATGCTAGGCGACTTTGCGAGAGATGCGTCGGATGGCGAACATGGAATCGTTATCCACCGCTCGGAGGAAAGACCTACGAACCACATGTATCGACATCCCACCGAGCAGTTCAAGGAGGCGGTTGGGGCCCCTGCGTAGATCAAATAATTTGAGCTCAAACCGTACGATCGGTATGGTCGAGGAGAGCGGTTTGGGGAGGAGTCACGGAAGACCGAATGCGCATCTCGAGGCGTTTCTCGACATTTGTGACACCATCAAGCGAATGGGGTGCCACAAGACACAATCCGGATCGCATGTTCGGTTTCTCATTTGTGTGACAGGTGAAAAGATTGGTTGAAGTTTGGACCGGTGGCATCGACACTTGGGGAAACTTTGTGAGAAGTTTCTTTGAAATACTTTCCGCCGGTGGCCTTGAAGATCATTGCGAAATCTCTCATTTTGCGAACCACGACGAATCATTATTCGAGGCATGGGAGAGATTCAGAGGTCTATTGAGGCGATGTCCACAACATGGGTTCTCGAGGGCAACAAATCACTGCAGTTCTACGGTGGGTGACATGGCGGGCGAGGAGCATGGTAGATGCATCGGTGGGGGCTGCTTATTAAACCGACCGGTCGGCGAGGCAAGCCGTATTGTAGAAGAGATGGGCGCAGCGGCTATCAATGGCAAGCGGAGAGAACGCCATCGTTCAAAGCATTCTTGTTGAGTGATTGAAATATGATGACCTCGTGAAGAAGTTCACTCTTTTGAAGAGTGAGATTGAAGCGAGCGTTAGCCACATCAATCGGAGGTCATTCAAATTTCCAACAACCTTGTGAGCTTCAATACTCGAGTCGATTGAGGCCGAGGAAGCCAAGTCTCGAAGACATGATCGTGATTGGTTGTAAGCAACCAACAATTGCAACGAATCGAGTCGTTCATCGGCAACAAGGCGGAAGATAAATCACTTGGAGTCATGTGTGGCTATGGGAAACACATAAAGATGTTGGAAGCTCAAATCGGTCAAATTGCCGTACAAGTGAATGCACTACAAAGGCGGGCCAATTTCCGAGTGTCTGGAGGTGAACCCGAAGAGTCGATGCTTCGCCATTCGGGCGAGGTGGGCGAGCCTGCCGAGCCCTACCGAGAAAGAAGAGCAAGAGAACATTCGGCGAGCTTCGCGACCGAGCTCGCGACCATGAGCCCGATCATGACCATCACGAATTTTGTCCTGACGGCTCGCGACCGGCCCCTTGCGCCCGACCGCGAGCCATCCAGCATCTGCGGCGCGGTTGCTCGCGGCGACCTAACGCCCATAGCTTCGCCGCGAACAAGGAGATCGGCAGCGCGAGCGATACTCTCGCGACCATCCAGTGGTCGCGAGGTCGACCGCGAAGCACCCCGAGGCTAATCCTCGCCGTATATTCCTCGGTCCCGTTTCCGAGTCGACTTGTCAAGTCGAAATATGACGAAATTTGCTCGTTCAAAGAGGTATTTGAAAGTTGAGATAAATTTGCCTCTCTTTGAGCGTTGCGAAACATGCGAGACTACATGAAATTCTTAAAAAGGCAGCTTGCAAGTAAGAAGAAACTTGGGAAATTTGAGAAAATTTCCCTATCCAAAGTCTGATGCCGTCTTGCAAAAGAAGCCCTTTGAAGCGAAGGATCGGCGGTTTCACGTTAGAGTGCGAGATCGCCGGCGAATTTTCAAATGTGTTATGCGACTTGGGGCGAGCATCAATCGATGCCGTTGAGCGTTTTCAACCGGCTACACCTAGGAAAAATGAAGCGGCGAAGATTTCGCGATGATGGTGACCGGTCGATCACGTATCAAAAGGTATCGTCGAAGATGTGTTGGTAAAATTCGGGATTTTGTTTTCCTGCGACTTTGTTATTCTTGATATTCCGAATTCAAACAACAACCACTAATCCTAGGTAGACCTTTTCTATGGCTGGTGATGCGTTGATTGATGTCGGGAAGGAAACCTCACGTTTCGTGTTAGCGATGAGAGCTCAAAATTTCCATATCTGACGCCATCAAGCAACACGGCGTTGAAACCGGAAGATTGTTGCTTGATCATGGCTGCTGCTGCCGATCCGTCTCGCGTTTAGAGGGTACTCGACCGATCGAAGAGGCGTGAGAAGGAAGAAGTGGACTCGGCATGGAACTCCAGGTGTATCATTCGAGTTTGGGGGCCCTTCCATAGTCGGTGGTGGTCGTCCGTAAATCGAAGTTTAGAAGGTTCCACAAGTCGAGAAAGATATCTATTGCTACTAAAGCGCCGATTAGCGAGGTTAGTGATGGTCTAGCTAAAGGCGTTAAATAAAGCACTTGTTGGGAGGTAACCCAGCGTTTTCTTTGTTTTGTTTTCGTGTTTTGTTTTGTTTTCGTTTGTGTTGTTTTTTTGTCGTGTTTACATTTTTCTTTTCGTTTTAGGTATACATCGATCAACGAGTTAAGTGAAGTGTGTTAATCCATGTGGCGATAGCGATAGAAAATTTTGTGAAATTTAATGATAAGTGCACATGATATGTTGAAAATAGCGCATGAATGGCGTGAGATGGCTTAGACTTGTTGTTTTCACCATTTGTTTATCTGTGAGACTTGAGCTTCCTTTGTATACATATCTTGATCTGATTTCTTTTAATTGTGTGATATCATGCATGTGATTATCTTCTAGAACTTGCCGTGTTTACGTATCGAGGCTATGCAATATGTGTTTAATTTGGAAAGGATAAAGGCCATCTTTGTTAACCACATATTCACCCAAACACTAACCCGATGTTATATACCATTTGTTGCCTTCTTTGAGCCTTTATGAGACTTTTCTTTCGATTAACGGATGATAGGAGGTGAGGATGGATATGGGAATCAAAGGGTTGAAATTTTGATGTAGTTATGGCGAGAAAAGTTTATTTTAGAAAAATACATCTATGGTGAAGAATAGTACCTTTGTTGTGAAAGTTAAACCCTATAAGCTCTAGAAAAGAAAAGAAAAGAAAAATGTTAAGTTCACTATGAGTGTTGAGCATAAAGGGTCTTTAATCAAAGTATAGGTACATACGTGGCATTAAAACATTGATTTGCACGTTGGGAAAGAAGAGGAAAATGGACAAAGTCCATATGTGTCGAAAAGTATAAATGGTGGTGCTTGGAATATTTTTGAGTCACTTAGCCATATATTATCCTACCTTAACCAATGTGCCTACATTATAACCTATGAAAAGACCTCTTTGATCCTTATTTGAACACATTTGACGCGGTGGAGATGTTAGAAAGCAGCGAGCCTATGGTAAGATGTTGCATTGCATTGATCTTTGAGTGTATACCGTCCTTAATTTCTTTATGAGTTTGAGTGTATTCTATATATTTTACACACATGCTTTTGTGAGGTTGAAATAAATGAGTTCTTGCCGTAAATGGTTGTTTGTGTTGAGTGGGCTAACGTCGTCATGTGCACTAATGTTTTTGGCGTTGATATGTTTGGAGGCCTAGAATGGTTATCCTCTTTGCTATGCTCGTTGATCTTTCGTTTGTCTTTCCTATTACATTTTTGTTTGAGGACAAACAATGCTTTAAGTTGGGGGTTTGATAAGCGCGCATTTTACGTATTTAGTTGATATTTGAAGATGAGTTTAGCTCGTTTAATGTGCGTTTATGTATCGATTCTTAATGTTTCATCTATTTCTAGAAGATCTTGCTCTTGGGTGTTCCTTTGATGTTTTGTAGGTTTATATGTTGATAATCGAAGCAAGGCGCCTTGCACGAACAAAATGAACAATCTGGCGTGTTTCTAGCGACCGACCTAGCGGTCGCTAGGTCGGTCGCTAGCAAACACGCGAGAACCCGGAAGAGCGCGACGCGAGAATGTGCCCATGAGCGAAGCCCGTTGAAATTCGGCTGGGCGATTTCGCGACCGGATCGAGACTTCTAGCGACCGCTGAACACGGTCGCGAACCAACCAAGCGGGCGCAAGAGGCGTGGCGGGCGAAAAAAGCAGCGAGATTACCTCGCGACCTCACTAGCGATCGCGAAGGGTGGTCGCGAGCGGCGGCGCGAAGGAAAATTAGGGTTTGGGGTGTGCCTATATATGGCAACACCCCACTCGCGCCTCAGGAGACCCCAGGCGCCCAGAGCTCGTTTTCTTAAGTTTTCCTCGGTTTACATCTTTTAGTCTTTAGTTTTCATTCCGTTTAGTTCTAGCTTTAATTTTCCGTTATTCTTGTTTCGTTTATCGATCGGACGTTTTGTCCGATCGTTTTCTTTGTTTTCCGTTCGTTCGCTTGGGATTGGATTCAAGACCAACCATTGTTCATCCGGCGCTTCCCTACGGGTTTTATATATTTAAATTTCGTTTTATGATTAATTAGTATTTCATTCCGTTTATTATATGCGGCTAGTTTTCTATTCTAATCTAGGGTTTGCATGATTCGATCTATATGTTGTGAGTTCTGCTTTGTTATTTACCTTCCGGGCATGATTCATGATTCATGGTACTTATTTATATGTGTTGATTTCTAATCAAGCTTGATGCATATCTAGTTGCCGATTAATGGCGTAAGCGTATTAATTGTCGATCGATCTTGAATGCATGATACGATTAAGCGCTTGAGTCGTAATTGAGATAGGACGATCGTAGGAAGCATATTCTTAGTGATCCTTTTGGGTTGCTTATTTTCCTCTAGAGGCGTAAGCGTGATAGGGAAAATTAGTAATCAGCTGCCCGTAATTATAAATGGCGAAGTTGTTGGTTATATATGTGATCTTCCGTCTTATGCGGATTAAAGCGGTTAATAATAAGCGGGATAAACATCGTTGTGGATAGGATTGGTGCATCCCTAGGGTTAGTCTTTCTTTATAATCATCCTTCGTGATTTTATCGCTTTATTTTATATTTACATTTGGTTACCTTTGCTTTGGATTAAATTCGAAGCCCTAAAACATCTACCCATATTACGTGCTTGGATAATGATGAATTGTCGTTGAATTAGCTTACGTGTTTTGGATTGCAATCTCTGTGGATCGATACTTAACACCTATAATTACACTCTTTGCGTGTGAAAAAGGGCGATCAAATTTTGGCGCCGTTCGGGAGTTATTAAGATCACATAGGAATAATTTGTGATTTGGATTTATTAATTCAAGTTATATATATATATTATTATTTATTTTGAAAGTGCTAATTTCTCTCTTTTCTCGGTGGTTTATCGTCAAGATCTCGGGGACCTCACGAAGTATTTTTAGATCCGAGATCGAAAGCTCTCAAAGGAGAAGAGGGACGAGAGAAGAGGCAGGGTGAAATGGCGGCCGATCCATAAAGCAGGGCATTCCTCCGAGCAAGTTGCACGTATGCTAGGCGACTTTGCGGAGATGCGGCGTCGGATGGCGAACATAGAATCGTTGTCCTGCTCCGGAGGAAGACCTCCCGAACCACATGTATCGACATCCACGAGCAGTTCAAGGAGGCGGTTGGGGCCCTTGCGTAGATGCAAATAATTTCGAGCTCAAACCGTACGATCGGTATGGTCGAGGAGGCGGTTTGGGGAGGAGTCACGGAAGACCGAATCGCATCTCGAGGCGTTTTCGACATTTGTGACACCATCAAGCAGAATGGGGTGCCACAAGACACAATCCGGATCGCATGTTCGGTTTCTCATTGCTGTGACCGGTGAAAGATTGGTTGAAGTTTGGACCGGTGGCATCGACACTTGGGGAAACTTTGTGAGAAGTTTCTTCGAAATACTTTCCGCCGTGACATGAAGATCATCGCGAAATCTCTCATTTTGCCAAAACCACGGCGAATCATTATTCGAGGCATGGGAGAGATTGAGGTCTATTGAGGCGATGTCCACAACATGGGTTCTCAAGGGCAACAAATCACTGCAGTTCTACGGTGGTGACATGGCGGAGCGAGGAGCATGGTAGATGCGTCGGCGGGGCTGCTTATTAAACCGACCGGTCGGCGAGGCAAGCCGTATTGTAGAAGAGATGGCGCCAACAGCTATCAATGGCCAGCGGAGAACGCCATCGTTCAAAGCGGTTCTTTGTTGAGAGTGATTGAAATATGATGACCTCGTGAAGAAGTTCACTCTTTTGAAGAGTGAGATTGAAGCGAGCGTTAGCCACATCAATCGGAGGTCATTCAAATTTCCAACAACCTTGATGAGCTTCAATACTCGAATTCGATTCGAGAGCCGAGGAAGCCAAGTCTCGAAGACATGATGCGAGTTGGTTGTAAGCAACCAACAATTGTAACGAATCGAGTCGTTCATCGGCAACACCAGGCGGAAGATAAATCACTTGGAGTCATTGTGGCGGCTATGGGAAACACATAAAGATGTTGGAAGCTCAAATCGGTCAAATTGCCGTACAAGTGAATGCACTACAAAAGGCGGGCCAATTTAGAAATGTCTGAGGTGAACCCGAAGAGTCGATGCTTCGCCATTCGGGGCGAGGTGGGCGAGCCTGCAGAGCCCCTAGAGAAAGAAGAGCAAGAGAACATTACGGCGCAGAAACTTCGCGACCGAGCTCGCGACCGCGAGCCCGATCGCGAGCCATCGAATTTTGTCCACGAGGCGGCTCGCGACGGCGGCGCCGCCCGCCCGACCGCGAGCCATCCAAGCATCTGGCGCGGTTGCTCGCGGCGACCTAACGCCCATAGCTCGCCGCGAACAAGGAGATCAGCGCGGCGATACTCCTCGCGACCATCCAGTGATCGCGAGGTCGACCGCATGAGCACCCTGAGGCTAATCCTCGCGCGTATATTCCTCGGTCCCGTTTCCGAGTCGACTTGTCAAGTCGAAATATGACGAAATTTGCTCGTTTCAAAAGGTATTTGGAAAGTTGAGATAAATTTGCCTCTCTTTGAGCGTTGCGAAACATCTTGAGACTACATGAAATTCTTAAAGGCGCTTGCAAGTAAGAAGAAACTTGGGAAATTTGAGAAAATTTCCTATCCGAAGTCTGATGCCGTCTTGCAAAAGCTCACTTTGAAGCGAAGGATCCGGCGGTTTCACGTTAGAGTCGAGATCGCGAGCGAATTTTCAAATGTGTTATGCGACTTGGGCGAGCATCAATCGATGCCGTTGAGCGTTTTCAACCGCTACACCTAGGAAAAATGAAGCCGGCGAAGATTTCGCGATGATGGTGACCGGTCGATCACATATCAAAAGGTATCGTCGAAGATGTGTTGGTAAGAATTGGGATTTTGTTTTCCTGCTGACTTTGTTATTCTTGATATTCCAATTCAAACAACAACCACTAATCTAGGTAGACCTTTTCTATGGCGGTGCGTGCGTTGATTGATGTGCGGGAAGGAAACCTCACGTTTCGTGTTAACGATGAGGAGCTCAAAATTTCCATATCTGACGCCATCAAGCAACACGGCGTTGAAAAGCCGGAAGATTGTTGCTCGATCATGACTGCTGCTTTGCCGATCCGTCTCGCGTTTAGAGGGTACTCGACCGTCGAAGAGGCGTGAGAAGGAAGAAGTGGACTCGGCATGGAACTCAGGTGTATCATTCGAGTTTGGGGGCCCTTCCATAGTCGGTGGTGGTCATCCGTAAATCACGAAGTTTAGAAGGTTCCACAAGTCGAGAAAGATATCTATTGCTACTAAAGCGCCAGTTAGCGAGGTTAGTGATGGTCTAGCTAAAGGCGTTAAATAAAGCACTTGTTGGGAGGTAACCCAGCGTTTTCTTTGTTTTGTTTTCGTGTTTTGTTTTGTTTTTCGTTTGTGTTGTTTTTGTCGTGTTTGTTTTTCTTTTCGTTTTTAGGTATGCATCGATCAACGAGTTAAGTGAAGTGTGTTAATCCATGTGGCCAATGACGATAGAAAATTTTGTGAAATTTAATGATAAGTGCACATGATATGTTAGAAAATGACGCATGAATGACGTGAGATGGCTTAAACATTGTTTTCACCATTTGTTTATCTGTGAGACTTGAGCTTCCTTGTATACATATCTTGATCTGATTTCTTTTAATTGTGTGATATCATGCATGTGATTATCTTCTAGAACTTGCCGTGTTTACGTGTCGAGGCTGCAATATGTGTTTAATTTGGAAAGGATAAAGGCCGTCTTTGTTAACCACATATTCACCCAAACACTAACCCGATGTTATATACCATTTGTTGCCTTCTTTGAGCCTTTATGAGACTTTTCTTTCGATTAACGGATGATAGGAGGTGAGGATGGATATGGGAATCAAAAGGGTGAAATTTTGATGTAAGTTATGGCGAGAAAAGTTTATTTTAGAAAAATACATCTATGGTGAAGAATAGTACCTTTGTTGTAAAGTTAAACCCTATAAGCTCTAGAAAAGAAAAGAAAAGAAAAATGTTAAGTTCACTATGAGTGTTGAGCATAAAGGGTCTTTAATCAAAGTATAGGTACCTTATGTGGCATTAAAGCGTTGATTTAGCACGTTGGGAAAGAAGAGGAAAATGGACAAAGTCCATATGTGTCGAAAAAGTATAAATGGTGGTGCTTGGAATTACTTGAGTCACTTAGCCATATATTATCCTACCTTAACCAATGTGCCTACATTATAACCTATCAAAAGACCTCTTTGATCCTTATTTGAACACATTTGTGTGGTGGAGATGTTAGAAAGCAGCGAGCCTATGGTAAGATGTTGCATTGCATTGATCGTGAGTGTATACACGTCCTTAATTTCTTTATGAGTTTGAGTGTATTCTATATATTTTACGCACATGCCTTTGTGAGGTTGAAATAAATGAGTTCTTGCCCTCGATGGTTGTTTGTGTTGAGTTGGCTAACGTCGTCATGTGCACTAATGTTTTGGCGTTGATATGTTTGGAGGCTAGAATGGTTATCCTCTTTGCTCGCTCGTTGATCTTTCGTTTGTCTTTCTATTACATTTTTTGTTTGAGGACAAACAATGCTTTAAGTTTGGGGGTTTGATAAGCGCATTTTACGTATTTAGTTGATATTTGAAGATGAGTTTAGCTCGTTTAATGTGCGTTTATGTATCGATTCTTAATGTTTCATCTATTTCTAGAAGATCTGCTCTTGGGTGTTCCTTTGATGTTTTGTAGGTTTATATGTTGATAATCGAAGCAAGGAGCGGCCGCACGAGCCAAAATGAACAATCTGGCGTGTTCTAGCGACCAGCCTAGCGGTCGCTGGGTCGGCCGCTAGGAAACACGTGCGAGAACCGGCATACCGCGATCGCGAGAATGTGCCCGCGCGAAGCCCAGCGTAGCGAAAGCCAGCTGGGCGATTTCTCGCGACCATCGAGCTTCCTAGCGACCGCTAGACACGGTCGTGAACCAACCAGCGGGCGCAAGAGGCGTCGCGGGCGAGAAGCAGCGAGGATTACCTCGCGACCTCGCCTAGCGACCGCGAAGGGTGGTCGCGAGGCAGCGGCGAAGGAAAATTAGGGTTTTGGGGTGTGCTATATATGGCAACACCACTCGCCTCTAGGAGACCCGCACGCCTTGAGCTCGTTTTCTTAAGTTTTCCTCGGTTTACATCTTTTAGTCTTTAGTTTTCATTCCCGTTTAGTTCTAGCTTTAATTTTCCGTTATTCTTGTTTAGTTTATCGATCGGAGCGTTTTGTCCGATCGTTTTCGTTGTTTTCCGTTCGTTCGCTTGGGATTGGATTCAAGACCAACCATTGTTCATCCGCGCTTCCCTACGGGTTTTATATATTTAAATTTCGTTTTTATGATTAATTCGTATTTCATTCCGTTTATTATATGCAGCTAGTTTTCTATTCTAATCTAGGGTTTGCATGATTCGATCCTATATGTTGTGAGTTCTTTGTTGTTATTTACCTTCGGGCATGATTCATGATTCATGGTACTTATTTATATGTGTTGATTTCTAATCAAGCTTGATGCATATCTAGTTGCCGATTAATAGCGTAAGCGTATTAATTGTCAATCGATCTTGAATGCATGATACGATTAAGCGCGAGTCGTAATTGAGATAGGACGATCGTAGGAAGCATATTCTTAGTGATCCTTTTGGGTTGCTTATTTTCCTCTAGAGGCGTAAGCGTGATAGGGAAATTAGTAATCAGCTGCCAGACTTAATGCGTGGCGAAGTTGTTGGTTATATATGTGATCTTCGTCTTATGCGGATTAAAGCGGTTAATAATAAGCGGGATAAACATCGTTGTGGATAGGATTGGTGCATCCACAGGGTTAGTCTTTCTTTATAATCATCTTGTGATTTTATCGCTTTATTTATATTTGTTTGGTTATCTTTGCTTTGGATTAAATTCGAAGCCTAAACTATCTCCGATTACGTGCTTGGATAATGATGAATTGTCGTTGAATTAGCTTACGTGTTTTGGTTGCAATCTACGTGGATACGATACTTAACACCTATATATTACACCTTTTGCGTGTGAAAAGGCGATCACTAATCCTAGGGTTTGCTGATTCGATCTATATGTTGTGAGTTCTGTTTGTTATTTACCTTCCTCATGATTCATGATTCATGTGCTTATTTATATGTGTTGATTTCTAATCAATCTGATGCATATCTAGTTGCGATTAATACGTAATGTGTTAATTGTCGATCGATCTTGAATGCATGATCGATTAGCATGAGTCGTGTTGAGATAGAGAATCGTAGGAAGCATATTCTTAGTGATCCTTTTGGGTTGCTTATTTTCCTCTAGAGGCGTAAGCGATAGATGAGGAAAAGTAATCCTTGTTAATCGTTGAAGTTGTTGGTTATATATGTGATCTTCCATCTTATGCGGATTAAAGCGGTTAATAATAAGCGGGATAAACATCGTTGTGGATAGGATTGGATCCCTAGGGTTAGTCTTTCTTTATAATCATCCGTGATTTTTGCTTTATTTTATATTTTTGGTTATCTTTGCTTTGGATTAAATTAGAAGCCAAACTATCACCATTTAGTGCTTGGATAATATGAATTGTCGTTGAATTAACACACGTGTTTTGATTGCAATCCACTGTGGATACGATACTTAACACCCTATCATTACACTCTTTTCGTGTGAAAAGGGCGATCATGACATCTAAAATTTTCGGACCGACATAGCGTGCATTTTGGGGTTCGGTTTGAGGTTGACTTTCATAGTAATAGCGGGACGATCAGGAGGTCGGCGACATCGGCTTCCTCCATGCTTTTACTACGATGTCGTCGGCGTACCTCCACATTCAGCTATGTAGAGTGGAATATTTTGTCTACCATTCTTTGATGAGTAGCTCTGCATTCTTAAGTCGAATGGTATTTTCTGTATGCGAAGACTCGAAATGCATGTGAAAGCTGTCTTGGCATCTTCGTCGTCCATCGAGACGATACCTTTATATAGGTCCGAGCGAAGACTTGAACCCGCCAATCGTCGACGACTTGCTCGATGTTGGGAAGGGGATAGAAATCCTTTAGCGATGTTTATTGGTCGGTGTGGTCGATACATTCGCCATCCCTCCTCCTTTCTTCACCATCAGGTTGGCTATCCATGGATATTTAACCCGAACAATATCGAGCTTTAGTAATTGATTTACCTCGTCATGGATGAATTGGTTGGTTAATTGCAAAATTCGTTACTTCTGCAAATGGTTTTGTCTTCGGGTTGATGTTAAGCTTATGGGTGATGATGCGGGAGACCCGGTCATGTCGGCGACCAGCAAATCGTCTCGGAATTCCTCGGGGTTGGATAACATGTTCTCTCAATTCGGATGCCTGGTAAAGCCGATCTTGATGACCTTGGTGGCTCGTCTTTGTATAAGTGACCTCTTCCACGGGCTTGAGATGGCGTTGTCTCTTTTCTTCCAACTCCCGGGTTTCTTTGGTTGCTATGCTGTGGGTCTTGGGTTGGAGCACTTGCATCGTAGAGCTTGTAACATTCGCGGCACTGCACGATCCCTCGGATCATGGCTACACCACTTTGTGGGATCTTCATCGTCGGTGGTATGTTGAGCATACCGCCCTTACGACGTTCGGCCATCTCGCCCATATGATGTTATCGGTGATAGGCGCTTATTCTGAAAATGTACCACCTGGTGGAGCTTGTCGGACTTTCCGCGTGAGGTAGGCTTGATTATCCGCCGGGCGTGTTTCCTCTGAGCGAAGCTTGAATTGGCGGTCTGTGGCCTCCTCTCTCTCTAACCTTCAAGCATTCCTTAAAGGATCTTACCCGATCTGCCATTGTCGATGTCGCCGCTGACTTGTTTGCGACCACTTGCTGGATTACGGTAGCGTCTGGTGAGCACTACTCCTTGATGGGGTGCGTCTTGAGAAGGTGATCGCCGTCCTTGAGCCTCTTATTGACGGTTCGCGGTATGTGGACTTTCGGGCTTGGCTTTGAGGACTTCGTGACTCCGCGAGGGAGCCGGTGGAGATCTTCAAATCGTATTGCGGTTCGTCGTCATGCCCGTCTTCACGGCAACCCTTCTTGTTAGGGCACAATTCCCCTTCTTGCCTATTTCCTCGTTTTACGGCTTGTTGAGGGCCTCGTCTTATCGGCTAAATCGGTCGTGACCTTTGTATTTTCTCGGGACCCGTCCTGTACTAACACCTCGATATCCTCCATGAGTCGGCCTTTCCCGTGTCGTGCCCGTAATCTTCATGGAAGGGCGATGCTGTCCTTTGTTGGCGTTTTGACCCGCTTGTCATTGGTCGAGTTTCGAACTTATCCATGTGGAGTTAGTAGATTTACGCCCCAGCTTCGTCGAAGGTGTGCGAGGTCGTTCGAAGGTGTTCGCGGTCGAGCACGGACTCTATGGGCGTATTCTTTCGAGGTGCTTCGTCGGCCTTGGCTCACGATCTCTCGTCCTTCTTCTCTTCTTCCTTTTTCGGAGGATCCGCGCTTTTTACGCCTCGCGACATTCTATCGGCCTCGTCGCCTTGGCGAACCGATCGACTATCGCGCCGTAGCTACGTGGCGATGCGGGGTTCGTGCCAGCGATCTCTTTATATAAGGCCCGGTGGATGCGTTACGAAAAATTTGAGATGATGAGGAGGTCGTTCGTCGACAGGCTTTCTTTATTGAACACAGTGGCATAAAGTCGATGGACTCGTTCGATCTTGCCTCAAAGTGAGGAGATGTGCGAAGTCATTTGACTCGGTACGGAAGAACCCCGATGGAAGGCGCCCGTCGGATCGTGGTGGAACAATGCTCCCGGAGGCAGCCGAACCGGTGGCGTTGTCGACTAATGATCAGGAAGAGCTTGCACATATGGTTGTCGGGGCGTTGGTTGATCATATTGTCTTGGAGGCAGAGAAAGTTCGGGTCCCTCGACCCGTCATAGAAGGTGATGCTCACCCGATATTTCTGGGGCGCGGTGTCGAGTATTTCGTTTGAGCGGGATGACTATCCTCCGTACCCGTCAAAACCGCCTCACGGAGAGGCGGGGTTCGTCGTCGAACTCCTTTTGGTAGTGAGGGCTGGCCTCGCGCGGTGATCGCGGCGTCTTTCCTTTGTTGTTCGTCCCTCTGCGTCGGTTTGGGCCCCGACTTGTGCGGAGGTTTTAGCGCCCATGATTTGGATCTTGGGGATCCACCTGCGTCGCGGTGCCCGTGTTTATCACGAGGCTTGCGTTCTTTCTTGAGGATGCGATCGACCTTGTGCTTGGCGATGTATTGGAGGAAACTCTTTGTTTTCTCGAGAAACCCGCCAGCGGCGTCGTCGAGGTTTATCCCGAGGCTGGAGGTTCTCCTTGGTTGTTCTGATCTCGTTAAACCCGGTATCCTGCTTCTTCATGCGGGATGGGATTCACTGTTCGTCGAGGGTGGACATGTCCTTGAGGTCGATTCGGGAGGGCTTTTCAGTGAGCTCGTGTTCACGCCGTTGTTCTTTGTTGTTGCGTGGCGACTACGGATGTGTGACTTACATTATACATCGTCGTGATTGATTCCACATGTGAAAGTTGATCGAAAACCAAAATTTTCGTTCCCACGGTGGCCCGATGATCGATCTTAATTTCGTTGAAATAAATGCGAGAAGAACACAAATGATTTACATGGTTGATCTTTGAATTAGATCTCGTCCGAGGCGAGAGTATTAGTGTATTGAATGTGAAGCGATTACAAGTGTGGATGATCTATTTAGTCTAATCTAGCCTCTGTTATACACATTATTTTGATCTAGATCTTAAATCCAGTGTTCTTCTAACTAGGATTCGAGATCTTGACTAGGATCTTAATCTATCCGCTACTCGAATTAGTATTCTTTTAGATATGGCCGGGCCTACTGCGTTCCCCTTGGTTTTAGGGTCTTCTTGGGCGAACTTGTCGGGCCGAGCTTGATGTCGACTTTACTTGTATTGGGCACGATGCTTGGGCACAGCGGTTGGGCCGTATCTATCAATATAAAATAAACAAAAAAGAAGGGGTGAATAATGAACCTTCTAGACAAGAAGAAATTTTAAAATAATAGAAACAAGCGAATGCCTTATCAATTTGAGCACGTTTAGATTTAGCTTGGGTGGATTGAGGATAAAAATCACGGTAATTGATAACAAAATACTACTTTAACTTTCAATTGTTTGATACTATCAATTCATGAATTATAGGAAATATCTTTTAAATTCTAAACTATTAATTTTGTATCAATTGTCCCTCTTCTATTTTTTGTTCCAAAAAGTTGGCCAGGTTTGCCACCGTAGTTAGCATTTAAAAAATAGCACAAACAACCTTTGGGATTATTAAATACCTTATGTGATACGGTGACCCATGACTTCTATTCTTGTCTTGAGCTCTTGGGTTTGAGAATCCAACCTCAAATATAATTTTTATCAAAAAGCCCTCATTATATATATATATATATATATATATATATATATATATATATATATATATATATATATATGTGTGTGTGTGTGTGTGTGTGTGTGTGTGTGTGAGTTGGTTATAGGAGAATACTCTAAGATAAGAAATAAAATTTATCATCACGGGTGATTTCGTCTAATCTAATGGATCATATTTAATTAATGCTTTAAAACAAGTTTGACTATTTTATACTATTTTATGGTTTAAAATGTGTTAGAAGCATAAAAATCGATATAAAAATTATCGATCTAATTTTTGCGTAATCATGATTTTTTACCCGTGCAATTCACATTCTTTGAAATTAATAATTGTGCATACGATATTAATGGTTGATAACTTGTAAGTTTTATAAAATAAAACATTAACTAAAATCAAATTACATAATTGAGAATCCTTATTTGAATAATAATTAACGTAAAAATAAATTTTTACCTTAAAATAAAGATCACAAATAAAATTTCGAGCAGAAAATTCCACAATTAGTGGGTGGAAAAAATTATGATATACAATTATGATTATTTTCTTGATTCAACTAATATGCATAACTAGATAGTAGTTGTGCATTGAACCTGAACAGACTCACATATCATCCATTATGTGGATGAACAATATCTGTTAGCATATTCATGAACATTGCACTGCGAGCATAGAATAATGCATAAAACAACGTTTACTATAGGAGTTATAATACAATATAGATGCGGTAGTGGCCATTGTATCGTAAGTCATGATGTTAATTATGTAAATATATTTTTAAAATATGCGGTTAGGTCTCGTGCATAACAAATATTTAAATTAGTATAAGATTATATAATAAATGCATTAACTTGAATTAAATGAAAATAAAATTTGCTATGAAATTCTCATAAAAAATCTACTATGCAAGTTGAACATTTCAATACAAAGAAAAATATGTAATATGTTTCATAAGGACCATAAAATTTGAATTAGATGAAGATAATAATTATTTACAACTAATCACCTACCATAAATAATTATAAAAATCGCTAAATTTAAGGAATAAATCGGTTACACTAAAAGCAAAAATACAATAATAACCTTATTAATAAAATATATAAAAATATCCAAAAATAATATTAAATCTAAGTATCGGATATACTAGATCTAGCTTAGAATAAATTCTCAATTCTCAAAATATTTGTGATTCTCATTTGATCCATCTCATATATATATATATATATATACATATATATATATATATATATATAGAAATGGATCATGTAAGAATCTAAATATTGGTGAAAATAAGAAAACTTGAATATATAAAATTGTTATACTAAGCGTATAAATTCTTGTACAAAATTCAACATTTAAAGTGTGTATTTGAATATAAAGTTGTTTCTAATTTGGTGCAACAATTTATCATTAATATATACTTTATATGTTCAATATTACACTCTTATTTCTTACCAATATTTATATTTTACATGAACCATCCTATATATATATATACAAATATGTATATATAAATATATATTTCATTAAATAAGGACAAGTTTTTACAAACCAAATTTTACCAACGTCATTTAGTTCATACTATATACACATTTATCAATAATTTCGGATTTTGAAAGTATATGAATAAAAGTGATATCACAAAATTATGACTTAATTTTATATACACAACTTACAAAATCGTCCTCCAAGTCGTTTAAAGTGTCCAATTTAACTTTGCGTGCAGTATTAAGGAGAAATATAAAAATAGTTAAAATGATAAAAAAATGGATAGAGTCTATACTTTTGAAGGATAATTATTTCTTAAAATGAAATGAGATGTTTATAATGAGAAATTCAAACAAGAAAATGAGAAATTTTAATTGTGACAGAGTGAATATAATTTAATATTTTTCTTAAATATGTGTGTGTGGAGATTTACGTGCAGATAATAAGTTATAACTATCAACTTTCCTCCTCTCTCTGGGAGGTTTGACTTCTCGTATTCTTCATCAATCCGAGAGAAAAAAAAAGAGAGAAATAGACAAATAAAGGAGGAAAGCAAATAAATAATTCTTTAAAAATAATTTAATAATAAAAATATCTTTCCAATGTTGCATTATGACTTTAAATTGATTTTCTGGGGAAAAACAAATTATTTAACTTTTGTTAGAATTGGGATGCCTCTAATTCATTACATATTTTGCCTTTTTCATATATCTCTATTAATCATGTAACGTTTTTTATCTTCAAGATTATTAGAGTTGTTATGGAAGTGTATACCAAGTTTAAAGCAATTAAAGATGAAGTTGTTGACCTTGTCTAACAAGTAAAATGAATTGGGAAACTGATTTTAGGCATAAAAACTACACCCTCTAGAGTCAATTGAGGTGATCTTCATGCTCTATTGTATTCTCTCTCGAATTATAGTGGATTCAGTCTATAGGTTAATCTAATAACTTATAAATAAAAACTATTCCATTGTATACATTTACTTTCCTTGTAGTTTATAACTGTTCCAGTTATTGTTGGACAATTGTTTATAACAATTTGTCCAAATATTTCTGATTTGCTCAAAAGCAAAAATCACACTTTATTATTCTTCAAATATTTCTGATTTTCATATTCTAGTGTATCTTATGATTTACAAAATAATATTCAAAACCTCATTAAGCACAGTAAAACAAAATTAACAAGGCTTTTTTTCTCTTGAACTTGGTAATGAGAGATACCAGGGATATTGACCTCACACTTCATAAGTAAAGCACCGTTGATAAATAAATAAATAAATAAAAACTAGAATTCTCTAACGTTCGGCAGAGAACAATAAAAGAATATTTCTTTGTTTATTTTGCATTAGGTTTCCTTAATTATAACATATTCAGTGTATCTACTGATTCTGTAATATCACTGTCAACTATTTTCTTTTCAGGGCCAGAACAATAAAAGAATAATTCTCAGAAACGACCGCAAGTAAAACAAAATATATTATTTTTAAAACATAATTGGCATTTAATTTTCGATAGATTTTTATTTAATAGTCTGATAAAAATTTAGAGGGTAAACGCTCTCATAGCATGCAGATTGGATCTCATTCACGTGAATAAACCGGTGCAAAATTCTTATCAAATAATTACGATCGAAATCTAACATTATAATTAATTATCTGACAAATTTATTAGACTTTCGTGGTCAAAAGCTAAAATATTCCCTTTAGTTTTGTTAAAAGTCAACGTTCTTCAATTCACGTACACATTTACAAGTGCCAAATGCACTCAAATTGCAAACTCTACAAAACGAGGCAAGACTAGCAAATCGAAACATGACCTAGAATTTCAATATCATAAATCAAATTTGTGAAAGATCAAATATCCTAAATCAAATTTGTGATAGATCAAATTAAGTAGTTATATTTGCATTAAGTCGTGATAATGAGGTTATTCTTTTTTGGTAATTTAATACGAAATTTTAAAAACTGCATGGTGGGTTTCGAGCAAGGCGCTGGCGCCGGCGTTATTCTGGCTAGTAAACCTGCACACACTATTCTAATACTTCACGTTGTTATATCGACTATAATTATAATAACGCTTATTTTGACTATTTTCCTTCAACAAATTTTAGAGGTGACACATTTCCTCCAAAAAACAAGGAGGAGGAGAAAAGAGCTATTGACACTGTGTAAATATTGAAGGATGCGAATTTATAAACGTAAAACTAAGTATGTTTAAATTTCCTTTTAAATTTGCAAACAAATAATCATTATAATAATAAGTAGGAGATGGTCATAGAATGTTTCTCCCCGTAAAATTATGAATCTTACATGCTTCTTTGTATATATAATAATGTTTTATACATGCAATTATTAGTGCTTCTTTTATGTTAATATTTTTCATACATTATGTTAATGTTTTGTGAAAACTCAAATAGTTCAAATTGATTTTTAGTTAACACTAGATATTTATTTTAATCCTCTCCCCATATATATATATATATATATATATATAATATTTTTATTTTAGTTTAATTCATGTAAATGAACAACACGGTCTACATGAGCACACGTTCAATGACTCACTTCTAGCACTTACGCGTCGCTAAATTGAAATAAATCAAGGAAAATATAATTCATTAAATTGCAGAGATTCAGTTTTATCTTATGCCATAATTTGGCGTTGGCCTTTCAATTGGGTGACGGTTTGTTTGAGCAATACCTGGTTCCAAAATAAATAAATAAATCAAGTGGAGTAAAACCTAAACAGACTTTCTCGATCGAGGCATCTTCACATGATTTGGATCTTTCTTCATGGAAATCAATTCTTTGTCACATTATTAAATTACTAGTCTGTTAAATTGCCAAGTTTTTTTGTCAACTAGTGAGAATTTTAGGCACAAATTTAGCATAAAGTCCTTAGAGATCCATTTTCTGGTGGGCTGAAGAAAACTTTCTTCATTTTTTTCGGTTTGGGAATATTTCCGCGACCCACAAAATTAAGTATGTACAAATAAATTTGGTATAAGTAATTCTAATTCGACAAACATTAATTATATTATCATGAACATTTATTAGGTCCAATCTTGTCGTCTGATTCATATAAACTCAATTTACATTTATTGGCCTTTTTTGCTTGGATAGAATCTTGGATTTTCATTATAATATCGTTAGTTTTATTGTAATAAAATTGGTACTTAAACTATCCATATATATTGACAATATCCATATGTATAATGGTGACAATAATTTTGTCCCAAATTAATTATTTCTTTTATTACTTATGCCTAGGAGAAAAGACAAACGTTGAGAGCGCTCATTGCGTTTAATGCAATTATTGAAAATAGAAGCTATCATTTTTATGAAATATAAAAGTTATCTTAGCTAACGAATCAGTTGAAATGACAATCTTGAACCACTGATCCTCCCCGCCCCTAATGTTTGGATTTAAATATTAAACATATTATTAACTTCCAAAATCTTTATCATAACACTGGAGTATTTCGCAATTTGTTTAAGATCCATTATACCTCTAACAAGGGATTGATTGAAAAAATGTGAAAAATTATTAATTATTAATCAAATTCCAAAACAATTATTAACATCAAAATCTATATCTTATTGTCTCATGGGTCAAGATGCATGGAGTGTTTATATCTGAATCCAAACCTGTTGAGAATATATATAGTTTTCTTGGTGATGAATTGACTTAACCCATAAGGCAGTGTAGATAATTAAAATTGTTAAATTATATTATTGTGGCATGTAAATTAATTAAATAATTAATTATATTTCTATTTTATTAATGGAATTTATTCCAAAATTAAATAGATATGTGATTAATATTTAATTTCATCGACGAATAGGGCATGACATGTGGCAAAGATCGTGATGAATAATCCTCAAATTGTGCCAAACAAGCCATAAAAGCTCGTAAACTCACCCATGGTTTGATGGCTCAAAAGCCCATAAGAAGCTCGTGGCGATGGCTCAGCCCATAAGCCAGCTCGTGGCGATGTTGAGCCCGTAAGCCCTAACCCACTAACCTAAGTTATAAATAGGGTGTTGGGGCTTAAATGAGAGGAGGTGAATTGAGTGAAGAAGTAAAGGCGAAGATTTGAAGAGCTCGAGATCCCGAAGAATCTCTGCGAAGCATTCTCAAGCATTAGTCTTGTTCAAGCATTGAGGCGTTCTTCGCGCAAATCACCACGTTCTTCGCCAGATCATCCTCGAATCAAATCGGCGACATTGATTCGAAATATGGTGAAAACCCCGCGTTGGCGTTGAACGAAGATCTTCAAGCGTTCTTGACATATCAAATCAAATCGACGGTTGCTGCGAAAACAAGACGGTCGCCCGGATCAGCGTCGTCAAATCAAACTTCAAGTTCGAGGAGATCGTTCCCCGAAACTCGAAGAACATTGAGATCGTTCGAAATCCATCGAATAGTAGAATCGGAGGATAGATAAGTCGAACTCGTCAAATTCATCAAATCAAAATTGATTAATTTTTGTATACAATTTTGTATTTATAAAATTGAAATACAAAATTTGTGTTACAAATTTAGCACGGGTGGGACATCTCTGCCTCTCGTCTCTACTCTTCACAAAATCTTGAGCGATGTTTATCGACAACATGCAACTAAGATCGCTTAAAGCTTCTTGGGAGGCATTGGCGTCATCACGCGAAGCAAAGCGAACAACTAAGAAGCTTGATCGACCATCGCCGGGGAAAAAGAGCAACATTGCCACTCTAAATGAAAGTGTTAGCTACGAGGAAGCTTCACATCCTCATCACAAATTCTATCACAAGTTACCGGCAGGCGCGCGATGATGACAAACACTTCCTGGAAGAGCGACACCAAATCTTACAAGGTTTGTCGAATCTTTGAGCATCGTATCGAGAGCAAGATCACAGTTGGCCGGGGAAGAAAGCGGTCGACCACATCATGGCGAAGGAAGTGAGCAGCGGCGATGGAGAAAGGCGAAGCGAAAACTCGTGGAGAAAGAGAATCATCGGCAAACACATCAAATCTCTGATGGCTTCATCAAAAAGACCCACTCGAGTTCATCGGTGACCATGAAGAACAAGTTTGATGGAAATTCAGTCGTCTTTGATTTACTCTAAAGTATACCCAAAGGATCGACTTGAGAATGTCTCTTGGTTATCAACCACCCAAGTTCCAACAATTTGATGGCAAAGGAAATCGAGGCAACATATAGCTCACTTTGTGAGACATGCAACAATTTGGAACATTTGGAGATCGTGCGGTGAACAATTCATCCGTTCGCTCGAAGAAAATGTCTTGGTGGTATACGGACTTGGAAACAAACTAAACTGCAGCGTTGGGGAGCGGCTAGAGCAAGAGTTCCTTAATCGCTTCTCAGCACTAGAAGAGCGATCGGCATGGTGGAGCTCCGAGTTCTCAGCAGTTCGAAAAAGGTGATTGACTATATCAGCGGTGGAGAAACCTATGTCTAAATTGTAAAGATCGATTATGCGAATCATCCGCCATCGAAATGTACATTCAAGGATGCATTGGGCCTGCAATACATCCTACGAGGAATCGACCAGGCGTTCGAAGAGTTGTACGAGCTCATGATATGGAGCTAAGTATGGCGTGATTGAAGGGCCAATCGAGAATCTCGAAGTTCAAGAGGCGAGAATTTAGAAAGAAACCAAGTCCTTTAACAATGCTCGAAAGAAGAGTCGATGCTAGCAAGCAACTCACATCAAGTTCTAAGAAAGGATGACAACAAAGCGACAATCAAACTTTTCCTCGAGGCATGGGCGAAGAAGGTTGACATTTAAAGAAATGCAGCAAAAACAATATCATTTCTTAGACTCGGCGTCTACGGGATCTTCGATGACCTTGCTCGAAGAAGGACTCGTCATTGCCAGTAAACGACCAAATGAGGTGGACAGGCGATGATCGAATATTGCAAATACCATCGATTGATCGGTCATCCCGTACGATTGCTTCATATTGAAAGAAAGATCATGGCTCGAGAGGAAGATATCACTTGAAGAGGAAAATGTTGCGACAAATGTTGTGACCCACGAATCGGCGACATCTTTGAAGGTATTGGGGCATTATGCGATCTGACAGACGGTAAAGAATGATAAAATGTGATGTGATTGATGAAGGTGTGAGAAGCGGGTTTAGCCTCTCAGGATCTATCTTGGATGTTTAATTCACCATTGCAGATTATATTCTAGCATGCACTATATAATTAATTGCAACATGGGGTTTTCTCGTGTTTACCTTTGAATCTCGGTGGATCGGATCGAGACTCGTGCTTTGATCCTTGGGTACTATCCGGTTCCCGAATCTCCAATCGCGTGAGGGATCATGAATGCTATGGAAAATGACTACGTAAAATTCACCTCACAAACTCTAGTGATTTTGAGAATCTCAATGTAAGGCCAAAATTGTGGTTAATTAAGATTATGATTTCTATCTCTTACCTTATATTTATAATGCATTATCCATAATCCCATTAGGAAAGGATCATGCATATCCATAAATATAATAATATCCTTGGATAGAGAATCAAATCCTTACTCATAGGTATGGGCGCGATTTTCCTTATGCTATAAGGGCGGATGGGCCGCGACCAGGATCAAATGCAGGAATAAAGATGGGCCTCAAATAAATTAATTATCTTATGTTCGAGTGAACATAAATTAATTTATAAATCTTCTATTCATGCCACTAGAGAATAATCTTGACTTACCCTTTATTCGCGAAGTTGAGTCGGGCTTGCACTTGACATTCTGAATCCCGTATTTAAGATATCATACGTCGTTTTATTTAGAGCATTACATTGCTTAAAATAATTAATATCTTAATCATAAGTAGTACCACTCAACCTTATTATTGTCTTGAGCTAACTCCACTGCGAGGGTTTAGTACAATAAACCTTTGAGCTCATAAGGGCGTTATCGTCCTAAGCGGATACGGTGACTCGTCTGAGATAACTAGCGTGACATCTAGCACCTCACCGACGAGATGCGGAGAATATTGGGTTAGATCAATAACCATCACCATGTAACGTCAAGTGATGGTCGGCAACTCTTTCAGCTAATACCTTATCGAGATTAGATCTGTAAGTCAGAGATCTAGGGTTCTTCACCGGTCGGATAGAAGAACTCATCTCCTATGTGATCCGTCATACGTCGAGCGTGCGGCAGACAAACAACAAGTCAAGTCAACCTATCTATACCGCGAGCCTCTGCAACAACTCGTCCTCAGTTGTCTCGGTATGTGACTTTTATATCTCATTAAAGCTGTGACCAATCATACGGAACACGTGATCTTCTACACTTTGTGTGATCTAACATATATGAGATAAGGGGACACAGATATATGAATCAAGTAATTAATCGATAAGAGATTGTAATAGTGGTAGAGGAACATTTATACTGAAGCTCGAAAAAGCGCTTTCGTGTAACAAATCCACAATCTCCACTATACTAAAGCAAACTTTTAGTATAACAATGTGTCTCTACTATACATTACAAACAAAACCATCAACAGCTTCCCACTCTGGTTTCCTTTCTAAGTGGGTGCCATCAGCAAATCAAGGTCCTCGAGCGTGCGCCGTAGACTTTTGCGTGACTCTTTGAATGGATGCGCTGGTTATCCGTCGTATCAATCTTTTCATCAGCCGTCCCCGTCTCACGATTTCTCGTATGACATGGTACTTTCTCTCTATGTGTTTGGTGCGCGTGGGTCCGGTGGTTCCTTGAGTTTGCCACTGCACGAGTTATCACGATGAAACTATGATACTCTTGGGCAAATCGGGTACCACGCTAGATCCATGAGGTAATTCTTGAACCATACAACCTCTTTGCTTGACACCAAGGCGACTCGTGTTCGGCTTCCATGGTAGAGTCCATGATGCATCATTTGCACTCATCGGATCATCGGCTCCCAGGTAAACACATAGCTGGGTGACTTTCTCATCCGGATCGACTTGGAAATCGAGTTTGTATAACCAGGTATTAGACTATCTGTGGTAAACTAGCCATAATCAGTCTTTGGTGCTTGTGTATATGCTTCTGCGATCGATGAGCTCCGAGTTGGGCGATGTTTAGCTACTATGCTACCGCATGGCGAGATATCGGGCCGAGTATAGCATTGCGTACATGAGACTCCTCTAGGCGGGCGTGAGGAACTTGTCTCATTCCTCTATCTCGCTGCGTCATGGGTGGCTCGCCTTGAATAAAGGCGCCATATACGAGGTAGCAATCCTTTCTTAGAGGTGCGCATACTAAAGCAGTAATCACGGTGTCAATGTAAGACCACGAGATAAGCTCAACATTTTCCTCTTGCGATCTCGGTAAACCTTGATCCCAGTGTCTGCTGCATCTCAAGTCTTTCATTTAGGCGATCGGATAACCAACTCTTTCGTCGATAACAACTTCACATTGTTGCTGACTAGAAGATGTCATCTACATAAAGTGCGAAATACCACATCGGTTGACATCTAAGCGATACACACAACTCTTGAGCATTGGGTAAATCCATGAACTTTACCACCACGTCAGCGTAAGTTAAGGATCGTGAGGCTTAAGCCCATAAATGGACTTCTTAGCTTCCATACTAGATGTTCTTGCACTACCCACATAACCGGTTTTGCATATAGATGTCTCCTTCCTCAAGGTAACCGTTTAAGCGGTTTCCGTCCATTGCCAAACCTCAAGGTTGAGTGGGCTTCTATGGAGGAAAATTACGATGGACTTGAGCATTGCTACGGTGAAAAGGTCTCGTGAAATCGATGCCATCAATCAGTGTACCCTTTAGCCACAAGCACGGCTTTAAAGCGAAACCTCTCCATCGATCTCTTTTCCTCTTGTATACCCACTACACTAGCTCACTTGCCATACGGTAGAGTGCTTTCATATCGTCATCCATTGTTATGGACTCGATTTCTAAGTCCATGCGGTGTGCCAAATCTTGCATCAATGTCTTGTATCGCCTCCATTGTATGTCCATGGGTGGATTATTGCCTACTGTTTCACGGGACTAAATCCGAAGATTCACCCACGAACATAAATCGCTCGGGTTGACGAACAACCCTCCCGCTGACGGCGCTCGCTGCGATAGCAGCGGTGGGTGCGATAACGTGATTTTCTATCTTGCGAACTTGCGGGATAGGAGCCACTTATCTGACTCATATCTCGGTGGAACTCGACCCTTCAATTTCTTGAAGTATCGGTGTCGATCCTCCCGCTGAACGACATCTATACCTTTGGCTTAATGTGGTGGAATCGATCGTCTTCTAATTCACGAAGAATGATTTCAGCGTTGGTTATGATTTTCATAGAATCCTCTTCAAATCGGGCATTAGTCTTAATAATGACCTTGATCATAGGACTATAGAATAAACCATCTTCGTCCCTCTAGGATACGATAAACACTTTGCGTCGGATCTAGCCTCGACTTGTCGGCCTTCTTGTTCGACACATGTCTTGGACTACCCATATCTTATGTGGCTTAAACTGGGCTTGCGCCCAAACCACAACTCGAAGGGTCTTTTGACTTGGATGGTACTAGATTTAGCAGTATCCGTCGTTTCTAAGGCATACCGAGCAACGAAATAGCGATGTTGCGTAACTCGTCATTGATCTAACCATTTCTAAAAGAGTCGTATTTCTTAGCTCACACCCGTTTTGTTGTGGTGTGCACGGTGTAGTGAGTTGGGAGGTAATCCCACCGCGCAAATAGTCCATAAACTTCGTTCTTGAGGTCATACCGCATGATCGGGAGTAGTGACTTGATACTTTACCAACCGTCTCCGCCCGCGCCAAACTCTTTGAATTTCTCAAGCATTGACTTGCGGTGAAGTAGGTATATGTCGTCTTGGAGTAATCGTCGATAAGTGATGAAAATATACGTACCCCACGAGCTTGTGTGGACATAGGTCCTACAGTCGAAATGGACTAGCTCGACACTTCTTTGGCTCTATAACCCTTGGCGAAAGTGCAGTCGACATCTTACCTTCTCACTGAGGATTCGGGGCCGAGAATAAATGTGTGAGATCACCAACTCCATTCTTAGCTTGATCTTTGGATCTTATTTAGATTGATGTGACCTAATCTAAGATGCCGGACAAATGTGGTGTCATCTTGCGAAGAAAACTTTCTCTTTTAAGGTTTGAAGAAGATCTGACATAGTTATAGGTATTATGTTTTGCTGAAATAGTATAAAGCGAATTATATAAAGTGCCACCACGGATAACTCGTCATTTCTTATGATAGAAACACCACTATCAAAAATAGCGAATATCCATGAATAAAAGTTTGAAAGCGAAATAAGGTTTAAATCGAAACTCAAACACATATAAAGCTAATACAGAAATTTAAAACGCGAATTATTAATTTATTTAGCTAAATCAGGGTTTGATATTAGGCGATTATTAAAATTTATAATAAATCGGCGTTCGATTTTATTTTGAGCGAGAAAATTTAAGCGAATCGATTCTGAACCGAACGGATGTTTTACTTTGGATAAATTGTCATATCATGACAACGTCATTTCAAATCATAAAATCTTCACTTTTCTACATGCTCCTCTTTCAACTACGTCATTACACTTGAGAATCCTGACAACTTTGACAACACCTATCTCTCTCAGTATAATTAACCAAAGTACCAAACGTTTTCCCCGGCTCCAAATCGAACCACCGAACATTTCGGGAGGAGAAGAAGAGAAGCTCCTGTTTAAATCTTCGTCCGGGTTCGATGTTATTGAAATATGATTTCATTTCAAGTTTTCAATCTTTATAACTGAGAATAATATTATGCTCTGACAAAACCATAGTGGGACTTGTTTCACAAGCATTTATCGATTCTGAACATATAAATACATACATATATATATATATACTACGTAGTTTGAATTGAAAACATGGATATGAATATGCTATTGAAGAAATTATACTAAGAAAATAATGGGCTAGTCCTGATCTATGCGGAGGGCAGCTAAATTTGTGGGGTCGACCGTCGATGTGACTCGCCGATCGGTGATCGTTCGCGGGAGGCAGGTGAATAAAACAGCATTTGTGCTTCATGATTCGGCCAACTAACACGAAACAAAAAGAAAGAAATAAGATTTAGAGTTAGATATGCGTATGTGTGTGGATCCATGAGAGATCGGCGTGGTGAAGATCTGGGAGGAGAAATGAAAATAGCAAAATATTAGTTAATAATAGAAATAATAAGCGCCCACCTCGTATAGCAATGGCGTCTTTATGGGAGAAAACGACAGCGGCGGTGACTTATGTGTGTCGTCGTCATGCGTGGGGTGTGAACAGTGGTGAGAGAGAAGAGAAGAAGAGAGTTGAGTCGAGAGAGGAGGCGGCACGACCTACAGGCCGCGACGTGGCCGTGGGAGAAAGCGGCGCGTGCGTCTGTGTTGAGTGAACCGAGAGAGGAGGGAGAGAAATGGGGCGAGCTATGGTGGATTCCATTCAATTATTTAATTGTTATTCTTTGAATGGGGAAAAGTAAAAGTGGGGAGAGGCGGTATCTTTAAATCCTTTACTTTGCTTGGTTATTTTTATTTGGTAAATGGGTTTCCTTTCGGTAGTGGAGAGATAGAGGCGATGAGTGAAAAGGGGGTTGGTTTCTTTTATTTAATTGTTATTCTTTTAATAGTGGAATGTGGGGACGGTAGCATAGAGTAGTAAATTAGGTTATATTAGTTTTAAATTGTTTTGGGCTTTAAGTTAGTATTAAATAAATGGTTTGGGGCCTTATTTTTAAAATGGGCATTGAGCATAAAAAAAAAAAGAGGGCGTAATGGGCCAAATGGATTGATTGTTCTCTTGGGCTGACGATAATGGGCCATTATTAAGTAGGCTAGATTTAATGTTAGATAAGCAATTAAATTGAGATGGTAGAGAATAAAATAATAGGATGGACCATGGGCGAAATTAAGTTGCTATGGACTTTTATTTAATGAGCTATGGGCTTTTTAATTGATAAGATGGGCTATTATTAATATGATATGGGCTAAACTTAAATTTAAGGTTGACTTAGATTTATATTAATGTTGAGCTTTGGAATAAATGAAGAGGACTTTATGTAAGGAGTGATTGGAATAAAATCTAATTTGTGGATATTTAAGATGAATTAAATTAATTTGATTGATTAATCAAATGTTGCTTTATTTAATCCATTTAATTAAGTTTTATGGATTTAATTAATTAAATCATAGATTTAATTAATTATTGATTGATTATGTCAGTGGATACTTAAAAATATTATTTCTAAGTAACTCGAGTTTATAGAATGATTATTTGAAGGCGATTGAAGTAAGAGAATTCTTATTAATCGTGTAGTATCGATATTATTTTCTTAATAGAAAATATAGGGCGTGTGAATTAAGAAATGACGAAGAAATATTGGTTATGGATGAGTTATTGAAACTCGAATTTCCGATCTGCGTTAACAAGCGCGAAGATTAGTTATGAACTTAGGATTCATAAATTATACGAGGCGGCGTGGAGAAACATTGATGGAAGGAAAGAATGCTGCGGCGGTAGTGCGCTAAGCGTCATGGCGAGGCGAATCTAATAGGCAGTATAGATTGTTAACTAAGTAAATGCGAATAACGAAAATCATGAAACTCAAATTTAAAGATAATTCGTTAAATCTTAACGATGCTTCTCGAAAAAAAAATGAATGATGTATTAAATTATATTTCTTACATTGACAAGGTCCGGGCGTAAATGAAAAGCGACGGATCACTATCATGTATGTCGAGAGGTCGATTCTTAAGGTGGGCTTTTCTTTTCGTATCCTCGAGGATAAAATGCTTTATTTATGATGCTTTATGAAAAATGAAAAGTATTTACTTATGATCTTTCTCTTTTGAGAAATGATAGAAAAAATGATGTTTATGAAATTACATAAAATGTTTATGTTTTTATGTATGTATCCTATCCATGTGTTGGTTACTTGATGAATGAAAGAAAAGTTGTTGGGTCGGCTCGATTCATGAAAAATCAATCGGATCACATGCTTTATAGCACGGATTAGCGTTATTACTGAGTTGTTGTGTCTTTGTAAATACAATTCACGGCCGATCGCGTGACGTGGGGAGGCCCTCCTGCGGCGTTCGAGGAATCGGGATGATGTTATATGAGGAATGAAAGGATATGGATCATACATACTGAAAATGTGCAGCCATCGATTTATGAAAATGCGAAAATGTTTAGTAAGCGAGTATTTGAAATAAAACCTCGTGGAGTTCTTGATGATGGGCGATGTAATTTAAAGATGAAAATGTTTTGGCATGAGTCCGAGTGCATTCTTGTACTCGACCTGCATCATTGTTTTTAAATGTGCGAGTTGGTGAGTGATGCGATGGGCGGTGTTGAGCAATAGAATTCTTTGTCGTTAAAGTTAGTACCTTGAGTGCATACGTCATATGTGTATTCACATGTTTTCATTGCGAGAATCTTAGTCATTTATATATTATGTTTGTCAAATCTAATCTCTTGGAAATTCTAAAGTATTCCTATATGTGTCTCACAATTTGATGTTCCATGTCCATTCGTTTCTTAATTCCGTTCAGGTAATAGTCCACGCTAATCCGTCATACGGAAGCGGGCATTACAACGTCTTTAAAACTAAAACTATTCTATCAAAACATAAAAAACATCTCCAGCTAGCGCCGACTTTCGCCGCGTTGCCCATGGAATCGTTATCTACGCCATCATCGACTCCGCATGAGGAACCCACGCAGGTGTAACAAACGATCGATCGCGTATCTACTACCCATTAATGAGTAGAACAAGTCGCTAAACATGTTTAGTTACTAAAGCAAATAGCGTACCTTGAGCATGAGCATAGGGCGCGGCCTTCGATGCCCGATGCGTACTTGAGCACTTGCCACTCTGTTTGGCTTCTTTAAGCCACGGTGGCGAGCATGTTCTTGTCTCCTCTATTTCCCACCCCTGCACCACCTGGTGCCCTTTTCTTTTCCGTTTCAGCGGAAAATTTGGGCCCTAGATGTGCTAGCGAGCATGTGCTCCTTGCCCATAACTCCTTCCACGACGCGAGATCATTAAGCAGTGACTAAGTGTATACTCTTGCTGATCGATCGTATGTAATTCTCAAAGACTTGGGCGGTGTGTTGAGGATGATATCGACCTTGGCCGGCGTCAATCTCCTTCAGGCGATCGAGACTATCCATGAGATGAGTCGTGTGAGACATGTTCACGCAGATTTCTCTCGTTGTGTGGAAGCGGACTATCGATCCGATTGCCCGAACTTACTCTCGAGACTTGACCATATTTCGATCGCGTCTACCATCGACCGATCTTTGCGGTGCAAGCTTTGGACATAGTAGTCATCATATAGCATTTGACCATATTGTTTGACTTATGCGAAGTGCAGCTTGACTCTCGCGCTCGTTAGTCGATCGTCGATAAAGCGTCGGGTTTAGGAGTAGTGAGAACAAATATGAGTTCTTGACGATAAGAACATATTCCATGTTTCGTTTCACTCGATAAAATTCGGACGGATAAAGGTTTTTGTGCGAGCATTGATAATCGGTGTAAGAGACATATCGAAAGGATAATGTAAAACACATAAGCACGATCGCACATAATTCGTAACAATAATATTATAACCTTTTGATAAAACAATATTAATTGAAACCTCCATCGCGAGGAATCCCATACGAGCCAGCGTGTGGGCGTTTACATGAACCGCGACCGGACTAAAATATACCTTTTAGTGGTTTAATTTCAATCCATGTCGACTTATCCGCATGAATGAAATTAATGATTGGACCTACTAGACCACATCCTTGCTCGAGAAGGGACTTGGCGGGAAGTTGTACTCGGTGATGTCTAGCAATGACCACAATTTTATGATGAATTCTTAGAATTGGCATACTCACTAGGACCATACACTTCAATCCAATTCCTTTGTTATCTCTTTTTAAATCTATCTCTAGAGAACTTATGAAAAATCGCATATCTGAAGCCGTGCGTGTGGGCGTTACACTCATTACCGATAGATTAAAATGTTTTATTTAGAAATCTCATCTAACAAACTTATGACAACAGTCGTAAGCAAGCCGGCGTGTGGGCGTTTACTCGGTGCGTATCACTTTGTTTAGAGATCGAAAAGTGGAGGTCTTGACATTTTAATTTAAAAAATTAATATGTCGGGTTCTTCTTTGTCTTTGTTCGAAAGGTTTGTCCGTGCGAATCGTAATCCAGCATGCTTTTCATAGAACTCGACATGTAAAACATGCTCATGAAATTCTAAATATGCTTGAAAATGCGATAAGCTAGCGTACTTACTATCGCGTCTAATCAAAACATATAATATGTTTGTCTCGTAATTTAAACATACATAGCATGTACGCATAATTTAAACATCCACGACATCTATGAGCGATTAAAAATAAAATAAAGCGTTCGCCGTGGCCGCTCGTGGATCTGTACTCACGCTAACCTATTAAATAAATTACAAATACGGTCTTCATAAACTCGGCAGACTCGCGTGGCGGCACGGGCGGATCGTCAGCCCGGATTAATTTGGAAAAAAAAGCAGTGCGGGCGGTTGGCCCAAAATGGGCTGAGCGCGGCAGCAGCGAAACCGCCCGATTGCTACGTCGCGCCCGCCATGACGGCGACCAGCGACATGACGTCGTGACCGTGCTGTATTTCGCCTGCGCCCGCGTTGGCTCGCGATAATCGCCGCGGTCGCGAGGTTGCTCATGAGCTCGGGGATCTCGCGCGACAAGCGTGCGCTGCGTCGCGCGCGCGCGATCGCGTAGCGCCCCACTGGGGCAGCGGTGCCCGAACGCTCGGGCACGCGGCCAGCGCCTTTTCGGCGCCGGCGGTGCCGAGATATCCGCAGCGGCGCGCGCCCTGCACTGCCGCTTGCGGCCGTGCGCCAGCGTCGCCCACCCCCGTCTGCCGATGCCTGGGCCGCGAAAAACACACGCCGCGGCGGCGTGTCTCTGCGCCGCGCCCACGCCTGATGCCGCCGCCCTGCGTGCCGTCTTTGAGTTTTCGATGCTCATCGTCTAGTTCTTGGTGCTTTCGTGCCCGTTCTTCTTTACGGATAAGATTTACATGGAAAATCTAATCTAACGGTTTTCTCGTGGTGAAAACAAAATCCGACAAAAATAAAGCAGTCGCGATGAGCGACGGATCAACAATTAATTAATTGCGCGTTATAATCAGCGTGAATTAATCAGCAGGCGAATCACGATCGAGCTCGATACGGTGTAAGAAGCGGGTTTAGCTACTCACGAGGATCTATCTTGGATGTTTAATTCACCATACATTGATTATATTCTAGCATGCACTATATAATTAATTACAACACGTATGGGTTTTCTCGTGTTTACCTTTGAATACGTCGAGGTGGATCGGATCGAGACTGGTGCTTTGATCTTACGGGCGTATCCGGTTGCCCGATCTCAATATCGGTGAGGATAATCTATGGAGAATACTGAAACCCTCAAACCCTCTAGTATTTTGAAAATCTCTCCCAGTGTACTATGGGCTCGCGAAAATAATGCTAGGTTAATTAAAGATTAACCTTGATTTTATCTCTTACCTTATATTTATAATGCATTACCATAATCCATGGAAATGATCCATGCATATCCATAAATATAATAATATCATTATAGGATAAAGAGAATAAAATCATTACCATTAGAAACATGGTATGATTTTCTTGATGCTACGGGCTTGGATGGGGCAGCCAGGATCAAATCTGAAAGAAAAAGATGGGCCTCGAATAAATTAATTATCTTATGTTGGACCGAACATAAATTAATTTATAACATTCATTCATGCCAGCTGAAGAATAAATCTTGACTTACCTTTATTACAGAAGTTGAGTGGGCTTGCACTTAGGCATTCTGAATCCCTTATTTAAGATATGCGTCCGTTAATTATTTAGAGCATTACATTGCTTAAAATAATTAATATCTTTAATTCATAAGTAGTACCACTCGACCTTATTATTGTGCTTGAGCTAACTCGACTGCGGGGTTTAGTACAATAAACCTTTGAGCTCATGAGGGCGTCGTCATCCTAGCGGATCTGGTGACTCGTCTGAGATAACTAGCATGACATCTGACACTTCCACCACCAGTCACGGAGAATATTGGGTTAGATCATCAACCCCGCCCATAACAAGTCAGTGATGGTCGACAACTTACTCGCTAATACCTTATCGGGGTTTAGATCGTAGTAATCGCGAGATCTAGGTTCTTCACGACGGTCGAGATAGAAGAACTCATCTTGTGATCCATCAATACGTCGAGGCGTGCCGGCATAAACAAGACAAAAGTCAGTCACTTCTTATCTATACCATGACTATCTGAGCAACTGGTCCTCAAGTTGTCTCGGTAGTGATTTTTTATATCTCATTAAAACTTGATCATCTGATTTGTGATCTTCTACACTTGTGTGATCTAACTTATATATGAGATAGGGGACATATATATGCTGATCAAGTAATCAAATCGGATATGAGATTGTAATAGTGGTAAAAGGAAACATTGTATCTATTTCGACAAAAGCTGCTTCGGTATACAAATCAACGAGAAGGTGTCTTGGCTATCACATTCTCAACGATTGCGGTGAGTGCGAGCCTCATGTGGGCCATTGTTAGTGAGTTGCTTCACTTGCGAGCAAAAGTCATTAGGATTCTCGTGATGGAGGATCGTGATCGACATCTTGCCATTAAAACGTTGAGGCGATTGGAAATCGATGATGACTTATCAGACGATCGGTTGATGATTGATTGACCACGAGAAGAGACGAAGACCATAGCGCCGTAAGTTTGAACTTCTGATGGAAGACCGCGAGTTCAGCGCCTTTGCCCGTGTGATTGATGCCTAGCGTCGTACAATATATTCTTGGTGGCCGTGGTGCGCAAATGGTGTCGTCCTTCTCGCTGCATCAATGCCTCAGTATCGTCGAGGCGGCGTCATAAGGGCGGTGGTCGGCGATCAAAAGCCTTACGGAAGGCTGGTCATATTTCTTGATGCGAATTCTACATGACAAAGACAAACAAAGCGAAGAAATTGAGCATGACAAAGAACTTGAAGTCGGTCCGATTATCGAATAAAACATCTACCAAGATGGACTCATTCGAGGCACAGCGATGCCACGACCGATCGATGCTAAAGACCAACTCCCAACCTCTTGAGGTTTGTTAGACCAAAATAAAGTAAAGCTATCGAACATGGAGAATCTTGGACAACGAACTTCTGAAGCATTTTGGTCCAACATCTGCTCCTCGTCGATGGGTACAATCGCCAGCTTTACGTCGGAACCTTACTTGAAGAAGAAGATGATGTGGTCGAGAACACCAAAGTGGAGTGCAGGATTTGTGCCAGCACATTGAATCACCATCGGAAAGGCTTCATCTCCTACATCTCAAGCGATGTATGCAGTCGACGCGGGCGGCGATATGGAAGTTGGGGCAACAACTCAAAAGTTGTTGAAGTGCTACTATTCACGAAGTGTAGCGGTGAAAACATGCATATGTACATAGATCAAAACAACACAAAATCAAGAAAATCGAAAAGTCAAAACATGAGAAAGCATGAAAACCAACAAAAGCAACCATGCTCCATGGCGTGAGCTAGCTAACGCGTCACACAAAAAAAAAGATAAGCTTCATGGCGCGAGCACTAAAGCGCGTCACGCCCGAAAAAAACAAGACGACTCCGGGGCGTACGAGTTTAAGCGCGCGTCACTATAAAGAAAATCAACAAAAATCGAAACGACTCAGGATGCGAGCACAAAGCGCGTCCATAAAAAAAATCGAAACGACTCCATGGCCTGACCTTGCGTGTTTCTCTGGCCGCATGAGTATAAGCGTGTGCATGGCACTCCATAAAACAAGTTGATCCTTTGAACTACGTTTTAACTTGATATATTCTAAGTTCGGTGATGATATGTGTTTTGTTTCTCCTTGAGTTGCATGGTCGAGTTCATCATATATTTGTACTTGATTGGGTGATCAAAATTCAATCTCGGATTATTAAAGATAAATGATACAAACTTACGGAAGAGATAGTATGGTGAAAATTATAAAAAGCAAAACAATCGTAGGCGACAACTAGAGATGATGGATTATTCACTGCTTGTCGTCGATACATTTTGAGAATGACCTCTTCTAAATGGGTTCTCGCTTTGGAAATGGCTCGACTTGTTAACTCATTCGATCTTTGTCGGTCTGCTTTAAAGATGGTTCTACCTTTGAGTCGACTCCACGTCACAGTTTACTTTGAGGGCGCACAGCGGTTTCACACCGTATCTCTAAACTCGATTCGAAGATGGCTTGACTTGATGAATTGACTTCGGGCTTTTAGTTGAGAATCGACAGCTCCTCGTCCTGATCGCTTGGCTCGTTGAGGTCGTGATGCGATTTCCATTGATGCTTGGCTTGACTATCTTCACGGATGATACCGACTTCTAGCTCGTCCCATGGCAACTTCAGCTCGTGAGGTCGTGATGACAATCTCCGCCATGCTTGGCGTCGACTTTCTTTGTGGATGGCGCTGACTTCAACTTCCTCTTGGCGGTGGTACGACTTCTAGCCACTCTACGAAGATGGCGTACATCTTACGACTCTCTTGGTCTTTCTGGATGACTGACTGGAAACACAGCTTCCTCTTCGCGTGGCGCCTGACTAGCTTTCTCTTGCGGATAATCTGCGACTTAGCTTATAACTGCGAATGTTCTTGTGACTCTAGCTCTCTTCCATCGATGGGCGTCTGACTTCTAAGTTCACGCAGAACAACGCCTGTTCTATCTTCTTTGCCTGCTTTTGCTCTCGGTAGTGATGCTGGGAGCGTCGGCATAAGTCGTTGCTTTTGTCATCTACACATAATGGGTGGAGTTCGTTGATAATGATGTCGTCTCCCATTAGTCATCACGCTAAGTTGAAGACCACTGTACGCAGCAAAATAAAGCTAGTGCGCAGCGATGAGATGCCGATAAAAGTCAATGGGTTGATTGAATTTGAAGTCTCTAAGTCGATCGACTCTCGACAACGAGCTTGAAGTTGAATGCAGTAATTTCTACGGAAAGGCGATCGCAACACACAATTGTGAAAACAATAAAAAAATGCCGTGAGATAATGTTCGAAAAATGAAGTTGGGACAATTTCTTATTCTCAAGTTATCAAACCCGATTCAAGTTTGGTAAAACAATCCACAAAAAAAAAAAAGTGAAAATATTCATTAAAAAATATATGGGCTAAAATTCACTACAAGTATTTGGTCCATTAATAAAAAAAGAGCTCAGCCCACAATTAAAAGAAGGCCCAAAGCCTAAGTCTCTCTCTCAACCCACATTAAAGGCCCAAACCTTTTTAAAACTACTAGCCAGTCTAGCCCAAACCAAAAAAAAAAAACTACAAATAATATTCCATCTGCAAAAAAAGCCAAAAAAATAATAAAATCGAACCATATGCCATTCCTAACCCATTTTGTTTCAAAAGCCCAAATCCACTAAAATGGGAGGCCAAATGTAAAATCCTCCATCTCTCATTTCTCACACACAAACAGATGCAAACAAAAAAAGCCCAAACCCATAACCCATTTCTACATCTCTCTCTCTCTCTCGCCCATACCAAAAGAAGAAGAAGAAATACAAAAAAGGGCCCACATTTGGAATCTTTCAAAGTCATCTGCCACATAGGAAAGCCCAATATTCTTTCTCTCTACACACCTATCCTCTCTCTCTCTCTGAAAACACACTCGCCGCATACATAGAAAGCCATATTTCTCTCCTTCGTCTCCATCGACCGGCAAGGTCGCCGCCTCATCTTCAGCGGTGCGTCATCGAGCGCCACCATCATCGACGTACTGGAGGTCATGCGGCTCCTCACCCTCCTTCTAAAAGAACACTCCAGCCGCACCCCTCTCCTTCTTCAAAAATCATCGTCGCGGCATCGGTTCCGGCATTGCCGCCACCGGCCATCGATTCTTCCTCACACACTGACGACGCCTCAGTCGCCTCCTCTCAGCGCCACCTCGTTTCAGCTCCAGCCACCATCGCCCCTCTGCCACGAATTCCACCGCCCACGTCTCCGTCGAGGCCCAGGTGGAACCGTCCGCTCTCCAGCAAGAACGCGTGCGCCAGCACCCTCAACAACCGCTGACGCTTCAGATCCACTGTCGGAAGATCTGCACCATCGTACCTCCTTCACCGTCCTCCTTCAAATCGCGCAGAAAGGAAAAATCCCCAACCTGAAATTTCGCCCATGTCCTCCGACGAGGCCGCCGCTAGCTTTCTTCTTGCTCAGCCAATCGGTCAGCAGGAGGAGATGTCGCCGTCAACCACTGTCTTCTTCTTGTGTCTGACATAACAGAGACAGTCGGTTGCCGCCTCTAACCGCTCTGTCGCGCACGCCTCAATCTTCATCTGCCTCCATCTCCAGTTGCTCGAATCTGCACCGTCGTCTAGCAAAGCGGCCGCCATCGATGCCTCCATCCTCGGTGCAGTGAGCTCCTGGCCTCCATCCTCGGTGCAGTGAGCTCCCGTCGTTGGACGAACTCCAGCAGCCACGGAGCTCAGTAGGAAACCTCTGTCGGAAACCCTGCTCTGCTACAGCAATACGGCATCGGTGCCTCCATCCTCTCGCCGAACTGCCAGAGCCCCGCCGTCAAAGGCCACCTCCACACCACACACCAACGCTGACGTGCTTCATCTCTCGCACACATCGACGTTGCCGCTTCAGCATCTCCCTTGCCAGCACGATAACTCTCCAGTTGCCGCTGCTTTTAGTGTAGTTCGCTGTCGACTGTGTGCTTGCGCCGCTTCGCCGCCTACGACGCCGTTGCCCAGCACTGTCGTCGCCGTCATCTTCCTCACAACAGCTCTCAGCTCGCGCCACTCTCTCACGTCGGCGATGCAGCCTCTTCTAGCTCAACTTCGTCTTCGCTTGGCTGCTTCGAGATCGTTCCACCGCGAGCCGTCGTCTGCACGCCTCTTCCGCCTACAGCATCGTCGCCGTAACTCCATCTCCAGCAGCCTGCTCCTTCTTTTCCAGCAAGAGCTGCAGTCATCGACGCCTCCGCATCGAGCATCCATCTTGATCGGACAGCAACAGCAGGCCTTGACGCTGCTCCCGTCGTCAGCACGCCTCTTCGCCTTCAACCTTCACCAGCAGCCACAAAAACAACGATGAAAATGAAGAAAAATATGGCTGCAGACGTCGAGTTCATGAGTGAAGACTGTATGTGAGTGTTCCTATTTATAGATTAAGCATAGCATACACCTAAACCCTAGTAGCTGTATATTTTCGTACAAAAAATAAAGACAATGAGACACAGAAAAAACTGAATCTGCGAGGTGTGGCCACTTGTTATCTGCAAGTTTCAACAAACTCTGCAACTTTCAAACAAATGGAATTAAATGGAGGAAGGACTACCTCCATGTTGGCTGCAACTTTAACCAACTTGAGCTCCATGTGTACTGATATGATGGTAAAAAAAAAAAAAAAAGAAAAAGAGCCCAAGTGATAATCAATGTTGGACCGTGAAAAATAGCCCAAGTTATAATTTTGTGAAGTATGGATTGTATTTTGAAATTGGGCCGTAGAACCAAAAAAGGATGTTGGGCCATGAATAAAAAAAATTGGAGCGAAGAAATGTTGCTGGAGTGGGAATTAAAAAATGTTGAGGTCAGTTCGTGGTTGAGCTATGCCATTTGGGTTCACTTTAAACCATACATGAAAAAGCGATTGTTGTGATCATTGGGCCCCAAAATTGATGACCCGTACAATTTGCCAAATTAAAGTGATTATATAGGCCTAATTGTGAAGCAACGGGCGTTAAATCAGTCGAGAGCTCTAATCGGTATAAAGTATTTACAATTCAAATTTCAAATTCAAGCTCTCAAATCAGTATAAGCGTTTATAAGTTCAAATACAAATTCAAGTCGAGAACTCCTTGAAGCAGTATAAATTTTCTAAATTCAAATTAGAACTCCAAATCACAGTTATAAGCATTTACAAATTCAAATTCAATTCAAATCCAAGTCGAAGAACTCTAATCTGAGTATAAACTGTTTACAAATTCAAATTCAAGTCGAGAACTCCTAAATCAAGTATAAGCGTTTACAATTCAAATCAGTTCGAGAACTCCTTGAAGCAGTATAAACTTTAATTCAAATTCAAGAACTCCAAATCAGTATAAACTATTTACAAATTCAGAACTCCTCGACACAAGTTTAAACTATCCAGTGAATTTGAGACTCGTCGTTTCGAGACAACTAGTCCATGAACAAGTCTCGATGGGGCGATTTGTAGACAATTAAAATTGTTGAAAATTATATTGCGCCATGTGTAAATCACGAATTAAATAATTAATTATATTTCTATTTTATTAATGGAATTTATTCAAAAATTAAATAGATATGTGATTAATATTTAATTTCATCGACGAATAGGAGCATGACATGTGGCGAATCATCGAAGATGAATAATCACTCAAATTGTGCCAACGAGCCATAAAAGGCCATAAACTCAAATGACTCGAGCCCATGGTTTGATGGCTCAAAAGGCCCATAAGCCCACTCGCATGGCTGATGGCTCAAAGTCCATAAGCCCAAGCTCATGGCTTGATGGCTCAGCCCGTAAGACTCATGGCTTGATGGCCCAAAGGCCCATAAGCCCACAAACCTACTAACCTAAGTATAAATAGGGTGTTGGCTTCATAAATGAGAGGAGGTGAATTGAGTGAAGTAAAGGCGAAGATTTGAAGAGCTGAAGACCTCGAAGAATCCTCTGAAGCATTCTCAGGCGTTAGTCTTCTTCGATCATTGAGGCGTTAACGTGCAAATCACCACGTTCTTCGCGGTCTCTTCAAATCAAATCGGCGACATTCAATTCGAATATGGTGAAAACCCCGTTGGTTGAAACTTGAGGATCTTGAAGCGTTAACTGACATATCAAATCAATCCGGCGGTTCGCTGCGAAAACAAGACCGAGGTCCTTGCGGATCAGCGTCGTCAAATCAAACTTCAGTTCGAGGAGATCGAGGAATCGCATCCGCCGAGCAACTCGAAGAACATTCGAGATGGTTCGAGAATCACGTCAAAGAGTAGAATCGGAGGATAGATGAGATGTCTCGATACCAAATTCGTCAATCCAAATTCAATTAATTTTGTATATAATTTTGTATTTATAAAATTTAAATACAAAAATTTGTATTCTGATCTCCTATACAAAACTTCAAGCATAATTTATTATTATCTTCTAGATTTTATTATTTTTTGAAGAAAATATATCAGAAGTTGACTTGGAGGATTGATCTAATAAAACAAAACAGACAGATATGGGCCAGGCCTATCAACGGTGGAATCTTGGGCCCAAAAAGCTGGATCTGGCACTCTTTTCCCTTTCAATATCCTATTTAACTGCATGAACTTGAACTAATTTTTATTTTCATTTCTAGTAGACATATCATGCACATTTTTTAATTTATTCAAAAATTAACCAATTAAGTACTACCAAATTACAATAACTTCATTAGCTTTAAGATGTACAATCATAGATTGACTAATGAAATAAAAACGATGTGAAAATTTTAAACGGCTTGTTGTGCGGAATTCTGAAAGCATCTTCTAAAAAGTATCCAATTAAATCAGAATCAAATATTGAAGCTGTTTACTATACTGACATATGTCCTCACCAAGAATGGGGCTATAATAAGTCGATGCTATTTAAAGCATCAAAGTGAGGTTGTCAAGTACACAAACATGTATTGATCTTGCTTTTTATGTAACAAGCTCAACATTTGAAAGTATCGTTTCAACATACTCCCATTGTGATTTTTATCGTTTTTATTTTATTTTTGATTTTAACATATGAAATCCGATAATGAGGTGGGGTGGTGGCAGTGATGGAGGAGCAAGAGAGTTGGTGGGGGTGGAGGGTTTAATGATATTTTAAAATTATTATTGTTGAATTAGTTAAATTTGAGAATCTCGAAATTTTATGTTTTGTCCAATCAAGCGAATGGTCTAAAGATACTATTGTTAATTATTCAAGGGCTCAAAATTATACTAGTCTAAACTGCATAATCAAGTAATCTTGTTGATATACATATTGCTAATAAATTAGAGTCGATATCGGCTATATCGAAATAACGTAATATTTTATATTTCATGAAAGCGAGATCAAAATTAAAATTGTTAACTTTCCATTCTTAAGAAACTCCGTCGTAGTTAATGACGTGATATAGAATGATTTCTTCTTCAACTAAGATTAAAAAGCTTCTATGATTAAGTGTTGAAACCCTCTAAGTATATATTTTTCTAATATTTTTTAGGTATATGAATCACTATTTGAAAGAAAGTCTCTCTTCGCGATTGAGATAGTTATGTTTAAAGTACGATTAATATAGACATACACTTCTCTCTCCTTACAAACATATTTTAGATTTTTTGGAA
>JAODLM010000811.1:0-100000 GCA_036937905.1 Salvia rosmarinus
CTACTGAGCTGTCGGCAGCCATCTCTTCTAATAGCTGCCTTCGCCGACCGGTCGGTTTAATAAGGCCTGCCGATGCATCTACCATGCTCTCGCTCGCCATGTCACCAACCGTAGAAGCTGTAGGATTTGTTGCCCTGGAGAACCCATGTTGTGGACATCGCTCACAGACCTCAGACTCTCCCATGCCTCGAATAATGATTCGCCGTGGTTCGCAAAATGAGAGATTTCGGCACGATCTTCGCCCGGCGTGAAGTATTTCGAAGAAACTTCTCACAAAGTTTCACGGTCGATGCCAGCCGTCCAAACTCTGAACCAACTTTCACCGTCACAAGGAAACCCAACATGCGATCCGATTGTGTCTTGTGGCACCCCATTCGCTTGATGGTGTCACAAATGTCGAGAAACGCCCCGAGATGCGCATTCGGTCTTCCGTGACCTCCCCAAACCGCCTCCTCGACCATACCGATCGTACGGTTTGAGCTCAAATTATTGCAACTACGCAGGGCCCCAACCGCCTCCGAACTGCTCGCGGGATGTCGACATGTGGTTCAGAGGTCTTCCTCCGAGCAGGATAACGATTCCATGTTCGCCATCCGACCGCATCTCGCAAAGTCCCAGCAGCGTGCTACTGCTCGATAATGCCCTGCTCATGGATTTGCCGCCATTGCAGCTGCTCTTCTCTCGCCCCTTCTCCTTTGAGAGCTTTCGATCTCGAGATCTAAAAATATTTCTGAGGTCCCCGAGATTCAGACGATAAACACCGCGAGAAAAGAGAAATTAGCACTAACAAAATAAATAAAATAATATATATATATAACTTGAATTAATAAATCCAAATCGCCAAATTATTCCTATGTGATCATTCGATTTGCAATCGCCTTTTTCACACGCAAAGAGTGTAATGATAGGGTAAGCGTGTACGATCCACAGAGATTGCAATCCAAAACACGTAAGCTAATTCAACGACAATTCATTATTATCCAAGACGTAATCGCGATAGGTTTAGGGCTTCAATTTAATCCAAAGCAAAGATAACCAAAGAAATATAAAATAAAGCGATAAAATCAAAAAGATGATTATAAAGAAAGACTAACCCTAGGATGCACCAATCCTATCCACAACGATGTTTATCCCGCTTATTATTAACCGCTTTAATCCGCACAAGACAAGATCACATATATAACCAACAACTTCGCATTTAAATTGCGGCAGTGATTACTAATTTTCCTATCACGCTACTGCCTCTAGAGGAAAATAAGCAACTCAAAAGGATCACTAAGAATATGCTTCCTACGATCGCCCTATCTCAATTACGACTCGCGTTAATCGATCATGCATTCAAGATCGATTGACAATTAATACGCTACGTTATTAATCGGCAACTAGATATGCATCAAGATTGATTAGAAATCAACACATATAAATAAGCACCATGAATCTAATCATGCCCGAAGGTAAATCAACAAATGGTAACTCACAACATATAGGATCGAATCATGCAAACCCTAGATTAGAATAGAAAACTAGCCGACATAATAAACGAATGAAATACAGATTAATCATAAAACAGAAATTAAATATATAAACCCGTAGGGAAGGCTTGATGAACAATGGTTGGTCTTCAATCCAATCCAAGCGAACAACGAAAACAACGAAAACGATCGGACAAACGTCCGATCGAAACAAACGATAAACTAAACTAAAACAACGTAAGAACGATACTAGAATTAAACTAAAGGAAGATTAAAGACTAAAAGTAAAACCGAGGAAAACTTAAGAAAACGAGCCTGGGCTCCTGGGTCTCCTGAGGCGCCGGTGTTCGCCTATTTATAGAAAAGGGGAACCCCATTTCGCCTCTCGCGCCGCATGAGTCCTCGCGATCGCTAGTGCGATCGCTAGTATCTCTCGCGTTTTCCCGCGCCGCTTCTGCGCTGCTTTGTATCATGACCCGCAGCGGTCGCTATCCGTTACGAAATGGTCGCAGAAATCGCCCGAGGAATTCTCAACGCTAGGCCGTCGCGGGCACGAGGTCGCTGCGTACTCTTCCGGGCGCTCGTTTGTCGACAGCCTAGCGACCGCTAGGCTGGTCGCTAAACCAGATTGTTCATTTTGTTCGTTTCGTCCTTGCTTCGATTATCAACATATAAACCTACAAAACATCAAAGGAACACCCAAGAGCAGATCTTCTAGAAATAGATGAAACATTAAGAATCGATACATAAACGCACATTAAACGAGCTAAACTCATCTTCAAATATCAACTAAATACGTAAATGCGCTTATCAAACCCCAAACTTAAAGCTTTGTTTGTCCTCAAACAAAAACAGAAAAAAGACAAACGAAAGATCAACGAGCATAGCAGAGGATAACCATTCTAGGCCTCCAAACATATCAACGCCAAAACATTAGTGCACACGACGTTAGTCCACTCCAACACAAACAACAATTTACCAAAAACTCATTTATTTCAACCCTCAAAAGCATGTGTGTAAAATATAAATAGGAAACACTCAAACTCATAAAGAAATTAAGGACGGTATACACTCAAAGATCAATGAATGCAACATCTTACCATAGGCTTGCGCTTTAATATCTCCACCGGCAAATGTGTTCAAAGAGGATCAAAGAGGACTTTTCATAGGTGTAATGTAGGCACATTGGTTAAGGTAGGATAATATATGGCTAAGTGACTCAAAATATTCCAAGCACCCCATTTATACTTTTTCACATATGGACTTTGTCCATTTTCCTCTTCTCCCAACGTTAAATCAATGTTTTAATGCCACGTAAGGTACCTATACTTTGATTAAAGACCCTTTATGCTCAACACTCATAGTGAACTTAACATTTTTCTTTTCTTTTCTTTTCTAGAGCTTATAGGTTTAACTTTCACGAACAAGGTACTATTCTTCACCATAGATGTATATCTCTAAAATAAACTCTTCGCCATAACTACATCAAAATTTCAACCCTTTGATTCCATATCCATCCTCACCTCCTATCATCCGTTAATCGAAAGAAAAGTCTCATAAAGGCTCAAAGAAGGCAACAAATGGTATATAACATCGGGTTAGTGTTTGGGTGAATATGTGGTTAACAAAGAGGCCTTTATCCTTTCCAAATTAAACACATATTGCGCCTCGATACGTAAACACGGAAGTTCTAGAAGATAATCACATGCATGATATCACACAATTAAGAAACGATCAAGATATGTATACGGAAGCTCAAGTCTCACAGATAAAACAAATGGTGAAAACAAAGTTAAGCCATCCACGCATTCATCGCTATTTTCAACATATCATGTGCACTTATCATTAAATTTCACAAAATTTTCTATCGCATCTCACAGGATTAACACACTTCACTTAACTCGTGATCGACGCATTAAAAACTAAAAGAAAAGAAACACGACAAAAAACAACACAAACGAAAACAAAAAACAAACACGAAAACAAAAAAAGAAAACGCTGGGTTACCCCCAACAAGTGCTTTATTTAACGCCTTTAGCTAGACCATCACTAACCTCGCTAACCGCTTTAGTAGCAATAGATATCTTTCGACTTGTGGAACCTTCTAAACTTGATTTACGGAGACCACCACCGACTCTGGAAAGGCCCCCAAATTGAATGATACACTCGGAGTTCCATGCGAGTCCACTTCTTCCTTCTCACGCCTCTTCGATCGGTCGAGTACCCTCTAAACGCGAGACGGATCGGCAGCAGCCATGATCAAGCAACAATCTTCCGCTTTTCAACGCCGTGTTGCTTGATGGCGTCAGATATGGAAATTTTGAGCTCCTCATCGCTAACACGAAACGGAGGTTTCCTTCCGACATCAATCAACGACGCACCGTTGTGAAAAGGTCTACCTAGATTAGTGGTTGTTGTCAATTCGGAATATCAAGAATAACAAAGTCAGCAGAAAAACAAAATCCCATTCTTACCAACACATCTTCGACGATACCTTTGATATGGATCGACCGGTCAGCCATCATCGCGAAATCTTCGCCGCTTCATTTTTCCTAGGTGTAGCCGTTGAAACGCTCAACGCATCGATTGATGCTCGCCCCAAGTCGCATAACACATTTGAAATTCGCTCGGCGATCTCGCACTCTAACGTGAAACCGCCGGATCCTTCGCTCAGGGAGCTTTGCAAGACGGCACCGACTTCCTGGATAGGAAATTTTCTCAAATTCCCAAGTTTCTTCTTACTGGCGCCTTTTTAAGAATTTCATGTAGTCCAGATGTTTCAACGCTCAAAGAGAGGCAAATTTATCTCAACTTTTCAAATACTCTTTGAACGAGCAAATTTCGTCATATTTCGACTGACAAGTCGACTCTAAACGGGACCGAGGAATATAGCGGATTAGCCTCGGTGTTGGCCGACCTCGCGATCACCGATGGTCGGGAGTTCGCCGCGCTGACTCCTTGTTCGCGGCGAGCTATGGGCGTAGGTCGCCCGAGCAACGGCGCAGATGCGTGACGGTTCGGGTCGGGCGCTGGGCCGGGTCAGCAGCCTCGGGACAAAAGACTTCGCGATTGCTCAGGTTCGAGCTCGCGAAGCTCGCTCGAATGTTCTTTGCTCTTCTTTCGGTAGGGCTCGCAGGCTCGCCCACCTCGCCCGAATGGCGGCATGACTCTTCGGGTTCACCAGACATTTTGGAATCGTCTGCCTTTTGTGCATTCACTGTAGCAATTTGACCGATTTGAGCTTCCAACATCTTTGTGTTTCCCATAGCCGCCACAATGACTCCAAGTGATTTATCTTCGCCTGGTGCCGATGAACGACTCGATTGTTCAATTGTTGTTGCTTACAACCAACTCACGATCAGTCTCTTCGAGACTGGCTTCCCGTCTCGAATCGAATCGAGTATTAGCTCTCAAGGTTGTTGGAAATTTGAATGACCTCCGATTGATGTGGCTAACGCTCGCTTTCAATCACTCTTCAAAAGAGTGAACTTTCAGAGGTCATCATATTTCAATCACCTCAACAAGCATTCTTTCAACGATGGCGTCTTCCGCTTGCCATTGATAGTGCTGCGACCATCTCTTCTACAATACGGCTTGCCTCGTCGACCGGTCGGTTTAATAAGCACCGATGCATCTACCATGCTCCTCGCCCGCATGTCACCCACCGTAGAACTGTGATTTGTTGCCCTCGAGAACCCATGTTGTGGACATCGCCTCAATAGATCTCGAATCTCCCATGCCTCGAATAATGATTCGCCGGTTCGCAAAATGAGAGATTTCGCAATGATCTTCCTCGCAGCGGAAAGTATTTCAAGAAACTTCTCACAAAGTTTCCAGTGTCGACGCTACCGTCCAAACTTCGAACCAATTCCCGTCAGCTGAGAAACCGAACATGCGATCCGGATTGTGTCTTGTGGCACCCCATTCGCTTGATGGTGTCACAAATGTCGAGAAACGCCCCGAGATGCGCATTCGGTCTTCCGTGACTCTCCCCAAACCGCTCTCCTCGACCATACCGATCGTAGGTTTGAGCTCGAAATTATTTCGATCACGCATGGGCCCCAACCGCCTCCTTGAACTGCTCGTGGATGTCGAACATGTGGTTCGTGAGGTCTTTCCTCCGAGCAGGGATAACGATTCATGTTCGCCATCCGACGCGATCTCTCGCAAAGTCGCCTAGCATGCGTCTACTTGCTCCGAGGAATGCCCCGTCATGGATTTGCCGCCATTGCACTGCTCTTCTCTCGCCTCTTCTCCTTGAGAGCTCGATCTCGAGATCTAAAAATATTTCGAGGTCCCCGAGATCTGACGATAAACACCGCGAGAAAAGAGAAATTAGCACTAACAAAAATAAATAAAATAATATATATATATAACTTGAATTAATAAATCCAAATCACAAATTATTCCTATGTGATTAATAACTTTAACGGCGCCAAAATTTGATCGCCTTTTTCACACGCAAAGAGTGTAATGATAGGTTTAAGTATCGATCCACAGAGATTGCAATCCAAAACACGTAAGCTAATTCAACGACATTCATTATTATCCAAGCACGTAATCGTGATAGTTTGGGGCTTCTAATTTAATCCAAAGCAAAGATAACCAAATGTAAATATAAAATAAAGCGATAAAATCACAAAGATGATTATAAAGAAAGACTAACCCTAGGGATGCACCAATCCTATCCACAACGATGTTTATCCCGCTTATTATTAACCGCTTTAATCCGCATAAGACGAAGATCACATATATAACCAACAACTTCGCCATTTACAATTGGGAGCTGATTACTAATTTTCCTATCACGCCTCTAGAGGAAAATAAGCAACCCAAAAGGATCACTAAGAATATGCTTCCTACGATCGTCCTATCTCAATTACGACTGCAATCGATGCATTCAAGATCGATTGACAATTAATACGTACGTTATTAATCGGCAACTAGATATGCATCAAGATTGATTAGAAATCAACACATATAAATAAGCACCATGAATCATGAATCATGCCCGGAAGGTAAATAACAACAAGCAGTAACTCACAACATATGGATCGAATCATGCAAACCCAGATTAGAATAGAAAACTAGCGACATAATAAACGGAATGAAATACTAATTAATCATAAAAAGAAATTAAATATATAAAACCCGTAGGGAAGCGCCGATGAACAATGGTTGGTCTTCAATCCAAGCAACAACGGAAAACAACGGAAAACGATCGACAAACGCTCCGATCGATAACGAAACGATAAACTAAACTAAAACAACGTAAGAACGATACTAGAATTAAACTAAAGGAAGATTAAAGACTAAAAGTAAAAACCGAGGAAAACTTAAGAAAACGAGCCTGGGCGTGGGTCTCCACGGCGCGGTGTTCCTTATTTATAGAAAAGCGGTGGAAACCCCATTTTCGCCTCCGTCGCACCTGATCGGTCCTCGCGATCGCTAGTGCGATCGCTAGGTATCTCCGCCGTTTTTCGCCGCGCCGCTTTGCGCCGCGACAACGCTACGTCGCTATCCGCTTACGAAATGGTCGCGAAATCGTCCCATAATTTCAACGCTAGCTTGCCGCTGGCACGAGGTCGCGTCGCCGCTCGGGCGCTACGGTTTGCTCATGACCAGCCTAGCGACCGCTAGCTGGTCGCTAAACCGACAGATTGTTCATTTTGTTCGTGCTGCTTGCTTCGATTATCAACATATAAACCTACAAAACATCAAAGGAACACCCAAGAGCAAGATCTTCTAGAAATAGATGAAACATTAAGAATCGATACATAAACGCACATTAAACGAGCTAAACTCATCTTCAAATATCAACTAACACTGTAAAATGCTGCTTATCAAACCCCCAACTTAAAGCTTTGTTTGTCCTCAAACAAAAAGAAAGGAAAGACAAACGAAAGATCAACGAGCATAGCAAGAGGATAACCATTCTAGGCCTCCAAACATATCAACGCCAAAACATTAGTGCACATGACGACGTTAGTCCACTCAACACAAACAACAATTTACGGAAAACTCATTTATTTCAACCTCACAAAAGCATGTGTGTAAAATATAAATAGGAAACACTCAAACTCATAAAGAAATTAAGGACGTGTATACACTCAAAGATCAATGCAATGCAACATCTTACCATAGGCTGCTGCTTTCAATATCTCCACCGGCCAAATGTGTTCAAAGAGGATCAAAGAGGACTTTTCATAGGTAGAATGTAGGACATTGGTTAAGGTAGGATAATATATGGCTAAGTGACTCAAAATATTCCAAGCACCCCATTTATACTTTTCGACACATATGGATCTTTGTCCATTTTCCTCTTCTCTCCCAACGTTAAATCAATGTTTTAATGCCACGTAGTACCTATACTTGATTAAAGACCCTTTATGCTCAACACTCATAGTGAACTTAACATTTTTCTTTTCTTTTCTTTTCTAGAGCTTATAGGTTTAACTTTCACAACAAGGTACTATTCTTCACCATAGATGTATATCTCTAAAATAAACTCTTCTCGCATAACTACATCAAAATTTCAACCCTTTGATTCCCATATCCATCCTCACCTCCTATCATCCGTTAATCGAAAGAAAAGTCTCATAAAGGCTCAAAGAAGGCAACAAATGGTATATAACATCGGGTTAGTGTTTGGGTGAATATGTGGTAACAAAGATGGCCTTTATCCTTTCCAAATTAAACACATATCTAGCCTCGATACGTAAACACGGCAAGTTCTAGAAGATAATCACATGCATGATATCACACAATTAAAAGAAATCAGACAAGATATGTATACAAGAAGCTCAAGTCTCACAGATAAACAAATGGTGAAAACAACAAGTCTAAGCCATCTCACGCATTCATGCGTCATTTTCTAACATATCATGTGCACTTATCATTAAATTTCACAAAATTTTCTATCGCTCATGCCACAGGATTAACACACTTCACTTAACTCGTTGATCGATGCATACTAAAAACGAAAAAAAGAAACACGACAAAAACAACACAAACGAAAACAAAACAAAACACGAAAACAAAATAAAGAAAACGCTGGTTACCTCCCAACAAGTGCTTTATTTAACGCCTTTAGCTAGACCATCACTAACCTCGCTAACTGCGCTTAGTAGCAATAGATATCTTTCTCGACTTGTGGAACCTTCTAAACTGTGATTTACGGACACCACCATCGACTCGGAAGGGCCCAAACTGAACGATACACCGAGTTCCATGCCGAGTCCACTTCTTCCTTCTCACGCCTCTTCGATCGGTCGAGTACCCTAAACGCGAGACGTGATCGGCGCAGCATCATGATCAAGCAACAATCTTCCTTTTCAACGCCGGTTGCTTGATGGCGTCAGATATGGAAATTTTGAGCTCCTCATCGCTAACACGAAACGTGAGGTTTCCTTCCGCACATCAATCAACGCACCACCGCTAGAAAAGGTCTACCTAGGATTAGTGGTTGTTGTTCAATTCGGAATATCAAGAATAACAAAGTCGCAGGAAAACAAAATCCCAATTTACCAACACATCTTCGACGATACCTTTGATACGTGATCGACGGTCAGCCATCATCGAAATCTTCCGCTTCATTTTTCCTGGTGTAGCCGGTTGAAAACGCTCAACGGCATCGATTGATGCTCGCCCAAGTCGCATAACACATTTGAAAATTTCGCTCGGCGATCTCGCACTCTAACGTGAAACCGCCGATCCTTCGCTCAAAGGGAGCTTTTGCAAGACGGCATCGACTTTTGGATAGGGAAATTTTCTCAAATTTCCCAAGTTTCTTCTTACTTGCAAGCGCTTTTAAGAATTTCATGTAGCTCGGATGTTCGAACGCTCAAAGAGAGGCAAATTTATCTCAACTTTCCAAATACTCTTTGAACGAGCAAATTCGTCATATTTCGACTGACAAGTCGACTCGAAACGGGACCGAGGAATATACGCTGCAGGATTAGCCTCGTGGTTTGCTCGACCTCGCGACTGGATGGTCGCGAGGAGTTCGCCGCTGACTCCTTGTTCGCGGCGAGCTATGGGCGTTAGGTCGCCGCAGCAACCGCGCCGATGCTGATGGCTCATGTCGGGTGCGCGGCCGGCCGCGAGCGCTCAGGACAAAATTGACGGGTCGCGATCGGGCTCGCGGTCGCGAGTTCGCAGTCAGCCGTATGTTCTTCGCTTCTTTCTTGGTAGGGCTCTGTAGGCTCGCCCACCGTCCGAATGGCGAAGCATCGACTCTTCGGTTCACCCAGACACTGAAATTGGCCCGCCTTTGTAGTGCATTCACTTGCAGATTTGACCGATTGAGCTTCCAACATCTTTATGTGTTTCCACAGTCAACTGACTCCAAGTGATTTATCTTCGCCGGTGTTGCGATGAACGACCGATTCGTTGCCAATTGTTGGTTGCTTACAACCAATCACGATCATGTCTTCGAGACTTGGCTTCCTCGGCTCGAATCGAATTCGAGTATCAGTCACTCAAGGTTGTTGGAAATTTGAATGACCTCGATTGAGTGGCTAACGCTCGCTTCAATCTCACTCTTCAAAAGAGTGAACTTCTTCACGAGGTCATCATATTTCAATCACTCACAACAGCTCTGAACGATGGCGTTCTCCGCTTGCCATTGATAGCTGTCTGCACCATCTCTTCTACAATACGGCTTGCCTCGCCGACGGTCGGTTAATAAGCAGCCCCACCGATGCATCTACCATGCCCTCGCCGCCATGTCACCACCAGAACTGTGATTTGTTGCCTCGAGAACCCATGTTGTGGACATCGCCTCAATAGACCTCTCGAATCTCCCATGCCTCGAATAATGATTCCGTGGTTCGCAAAATGAGAGATTTCGCAGATCTTCGGTCCGGCGAAAGTATTTCGAAGAAACTTCACAAAGTTTCCTGTCGATGCCACCGGTCCAAACTTCGAACCATCTTCGCCGCAAGAGAAACCCAATGCGATCCGGATGGTCTGTGGCACCCCATTCGCTTGATGGTGTCACAAATGTCGAGAAACGCTCGCGATTCGGTCTTCCGTCCTCCCCAAACCGCCTCCTCGACCATACCGATCGTGGGCTTGAGCTCGAAATTATTTGATCTACGCAGGGCCCCAACCGCCTCCTTGAACTGCTCGTGGATGTCGATACATGTGGTTCGAGGTCTTCCTCCCGGAGGGATAACGATTCTCATGTTCGCCATCCGACGCATCTCCAAAGTCGCCTAGCATGCTGCTACTTGCCTCGAGAATGCCCTCTCTATGGATTTGCCGCCATTGCAGCTGTTCCTTCTCTCGCCTCTTCTCCTTGAGAGCTTGATCTCGAGATCTAAAAATATTTCGTGAGGTCCCCGAGATCGACGATAAACACCCGCGAAAAGAGAAATTAGCACTAACAAAATAAATAAAATAATATATATATATAACTTGAATTAATAAATCCAAATCCAAATTATTCCTATGTGATCTTAACTCAAGAACGGCGCCAAAATTTGATCGCCCTTTTCACACGCTAAAGAGTGTAATGATAGGGTAAGTATCGTATCCACGAGATTGCAATCCGAAAACACGATGTAATTCAACGACAATTCATTATTATCCAAGCACGTAATTGATAGTTTAGGGCTTCGAATTTAATCCAAAGCAAAGATAACCAAAGAAATATAAAATAAAGCGATAAAATCACAAAGATGATTATAAAGAAAGACTAACCCTGGGATGCACCAATCCTATCCACAACGATGTTTATCCCGCTTATTATTAACCGCTTTAATCCGCATAAGACGGAAGATCACATATATAACCAACAACTTGCCACGATAATTGGGGTGATTACTAATTTTCCTATCACGACGCCCTAGAGGAAAATAAGCAACCCAAAAGGATCACTAAGAATATGCTTCCACGATCGTCTATCTCAATTACGACTCAAGCGCTTAATCGATCACGCATTCAAGATCGATTGACAATTAATACGCTTACGTTATTAATCGGCAACTAGATATGCATCAAGATTGATTAGAAATCAACACATATAAATAAGCACCATGAATCATGAATCATGCCGAAGGTAAATAACAAGAACTCACAACATATAGGATCGAATCATGCAAACCCTAGGATTAGAATAGAAAACTAGCCGACATAATAAACGGAATGAAATACTAATTAATCATAAAAGAAATTAAATATATAAAACCCGTAGGGAAGCGTTGGATGAACAATGGTTGGTCTTCAATCCAATCCCAAGCGAACGAACGGAAAACAACGAAAACGATCGGACAAACGCTCCGATCGAAACAAACGATAAACTAAACTAAAACAACGTAAGAACGATACTAGAATTAAACTAAAGGAAGATTAAAGACTAAAAGTCAGAAACCGAGGAAAACTTAAGAAAACGAGCTCGGGCCCTGGGTCTCCGAGGCGGGTGTTCGCCTTATTTATAGAAAAGGTGGAACCCACTTCGCCGTCGCCCGCTGACGGTCCTCGCGATCGCTAGTGCGATCGCTAGGTATCTTCGCGTTTTTTCGCCACCTTCTGCGCTCATGACCGCGACCCGAGCGGTCGCTATCCGTTACGAAATGGTCGCGAAATCGCCCGAAAACTCAACGCTAGCTTCGCCGCTGGCACGAGGTCGCGTCGCTCTTCCGGGCGCCGTGTTGTCTGACAGCCCTAGCGACCGCCAGGCGGTCGCTAGAAACCGGATGATTGTTCATTTTGTTCGTGTTTCGTCCTTGCTCGATTATCAACATATAAACCTACAAAACATCAAAGGAACACCCAAGAGCAGATCTTCTAGAAATAGATGAAACATTAAGAATCGATACATAAACGCACATTAAACGAGCTAAACTCATCTTCAAATATCAACTAAATGTAAAATCGCTGCTTATCAAACCCCAAACTTAAAGCTTTGTTTGTCCTCAAACAAAAAGAGGAAAGACAAGCGAAGATCAACGAGCATAGCAAAGAGGATAACCATTCTAGGCCTCAAACATATCAACGCTCAAAACATTAGTGCACATGAGACGTTAGTCCACTCAACACAAACAACAATTTACTAAAAACTCATTTATTTCAACCTCACAAAAGCATGTGTGTAAAATATAAATAGGAAACACTCAAACTCTAAAAATTAAGGAGCGGTATACACTCAAAGATCAACGAATGCAACATCTTACCATAGGCTTGCTGCTTTTCTAATATCTCCACCGCCCAAATGTGTTCAAAGAGGATCAAAGAGGACTTTTCATAGGTGTAATGTAGGCACATTGGTTAAGGTAGGATAATATATGGCTAAGTGACTCAAAAATATTCCAAGCACCCATTTATACTTTTTACACATATGGACTTTGTCCTTTTCCTCTTCTCTCCCAACGCTAAATCAATGTTTTAATGCCACGTAAGGTACCTATACTTTGATTAAAGACCCTTTATGCTCAACACTCATAGTGAACTTAACATTTTCTTTTCTTTTCTTTTCTAGAGCTTATAGGGTTTAACTTCACTAACAAGGTACTATTCTTCACCATAGATGTATATCTCTAAAATAAACTCTTCTCGCATAACTACATCAAAATTTCAACCCTTTTGATTCCCATATCCATCCTCACCTCCTATCATCCGGTTAATCGAAAGAAAAGTCTCATAAAGGCTCAAAGAAGGCAACAAATGGTATATAACATCGGGTTAGTGTTTGTGAATATGTGGTTAACAAAGATGGCCTTTATCCTTTCCAAATTCAAACACATATGCGCGTCTACGAAACACGGAAGTTCTAGAAGATAATCACATGCATGATATCACACAATTAAAAGAAATCAGATCAAGATATGTATACAGGAAGCTCAAGTCTCACAGATAAACAAAGTGAAAAACAACAAGTCTAAGCCATCTACGCATGCGTCATTTTCTAACATATCATGTGCACTTATCATTAAATTTCACAAAATTTTCTATCGCTCATTGGCACATGGATTAACACACTTCACTTAACTCGTTGATCGATCAACAAACAAAAGAAAAACAAAACACGACAAAAAACAACCAAACGAAAACAAAAACAAAACACGAAACAAAAACAAAGAAAAGCTTGGTTACCTCCCAACAAGTGCTTTATTAACGTCTTTAGCTAGACCATCACTAACCTCGCTCAACTGGCGCTTTAGTAGCAATAGATATCTTTCGACTTGTGGAACCTTCTAAACTTCGCATTTACGGATGACCACCATCGACGTATGGAAGGGCCCCCAAACTCTGAATGATACACCGAGGTTCCATGCGAGTCCACTTCTTCCTTCTCACCCTCTTCGATCGGTCGAGTACCTCTAACGCGAGGCGGATCGGCGCAGAGTCAGTGATCAAGCAACAATCTTCCGCTTTTCAACGTGTTGCTTGATGGCGTCAGATATGGAAATTTTGAGCCTCATGCCGTTAACACGAACGTGAGGTTTCCTTCCCGACATCAATCAACGCACGCACCGCGTCTGAAAAGGTCTACCTAGGATTAGTGGTTGTTGTTTGAATTGGAATATCAGAGAATAACAAAGTCACAGGAAAACAAAATCCAATTCTTACCAACACATCTTCGACGATACCTTTTGATATGTGTGACGGTCACCATCATCGCGAAATCTTATCGCCGCTTCATTTTCCTTAGGTGTAGCGGTTGAAAACGCTCAACGGCATCGATTGATGCTCGCCCAAGTCGCATAACACATTTGAAAATTACGCTCGCGATCTCGTACGTAACGCCGATCCTTCGCTTCAAAGGAGCTTCTTTTGCAAGCGGCATGCACTCGGATAGGAAATTTTCTCAAATTTCCCAAGTTTCTTCTTACTTGCAAGCGCTCTTTAAGAATTTCATGTAGTCGGCATGTTTCGCAACGCTCAAAGAGAGGCAAATTTATCTCAACTTCTAATACTCCTTTGAACGAGCAAATTGCATATTTCGACTGACAAGTCGACTAAAGGGACCGGAGGAATATACGCAGGATTAGCCTCGGGTGTTGCGGCGACCTCGCGACCACGGGATGGTCGCGCAGAGCTGCTCTGACCTCTTGTTCGCGGCGAAGCATGGCTAGGTCGCCACGCAACGGCGTCGATGCTGACGGTCTGGGTCGCGTGCTCTGCGTCTGAGGCCTCAGGACAAAATTCGGATGGTCACTGATCGGGCTCATGGGTCGCGAGTTTCGCTACGAATGTTCTCTTGCTCTTTCTGTAGGGCTCGGTAGGCTCGCCCACTCGCCCGAATGGCAAGATCGACTCTTCTGGTTCACTCCAGACTACTGAAATTGGCCCGCTTTTGTAGTGCATTCACTGTACGGCATTTGACCGATTGAGCTTCCAACATCTTATGTGTTTCCCATAGCCCACGATGACTCCAAGTGATTTATCTTCGCCGGTGTTGCGATGAGCTCGATTCGTTACAATGTTGGTTGCTTACAACCAGCACTGCATCATGTCTTCGAGACTTGGCTTCTGCTCTTGAATCGAATTCGAGTATAAGCTTCTGAAGGTTGTTGGAAATTTGAATGACCTCCCGATTGATGTGGCTAAGTTCTGCTTCAATCTCACTCTTCAAAAGAGTGAACTCTTCACGAGGTCATCATATTTCAATCACCTCAACAACACGCTTTGAACGAGGCGCTTCCGCTTGCCATTGATAGCTGTGCACCATCTCTTCTACAATACGGCTTGCCTCGCCGACTGGTCGGTTTAATGCAGCCCCCACCGATGCATCTACCATGCTCCGCTCGCCATGTCACCACCGTAGAATCGTGGATTTGTTGCCCTCGAGAACCCATGTTGTGGACATCGCTCAATAGACTGAATCTTCCCATGCCTCGAATAATGATTCGTCGTGGTTCGCAAAATGAGAGATTTCGCAGATCTTCAAGGCTACGCGGCGAAAGTATTTCGAAGAAACTTCACAAAGTTTCCAGTGTCGATGCCACTCGGTCCAAACTCAACCAATCTTTCGCCGTCACAGCAATGAAACCAACAGCATCCGATTGTGTCTTGTGGCACCCCATTCGCTTGATGGTGTCACAAATGTCGAGAAACGCCTCGACGCGATTCGGTCTTCCGTGACCTCCCCAAACCGCTCTCCTCGACCATACCGATCGTGGCGGTTTGAGCTCGAAATTATTTGCATCTACGCGGGCCCCAACCGCCTTGAACTGCTCGTGGGATGTCGATACATGTGGTTCGTGAGGTCTTTCGAGCAGTGGATAACGATTTCATGTTCGCCATCCGACCAGCTCTCGCAAAGTCAGCAGCATGGCTACTTGCTCGGAGGAATGCCCCTGCTTCGGATTTGCCTCATTGCGCTCTCTCTCGTCTCTCTCCTTGAGAGCGATCTCGAGATCTAAAAATATTTCGTGAGGTCCCAGATCTCAGACGCATAAACACCGCAGAAAAGAGAAATTAGCACTAACAAAAATAAATAAAATAATATATATATAACTTGAATTAATAAATCCAAATCACAAATTATTCCTATGTGATTTAATAACTCAACAACGGCGCCAAAATTTGATCGCCCTTTTCACACGCAAAGAGTGTAATGATAGGGTGCTTAAGTATCGATCCACAGTAGATTGCAATCCAAAACATCGTAAGCTAATTCAACGACAATTCATTATTATCAAGCACGTAATCTGGGATAGTTTAGGCTTCGAATTTAATCCAAAGCAAAGATAACCAAACGAAATATAAAATAAAGCGATAAAATCACTAAGATGATTATAAAGAAAGACTCAACCCTAGGGATGCACCAATCCTATCCACAACGATGTTTATCCCGCTTATTATTAACCGCTTTAATCGCATAGAGACGAAGATCACATATATAACCAACAACTTCAGCCAATTTATAATTGCGGAGTTGATTACTAATTTTCCTATCACGCTACGCCTCAGAGGAAAATAAGCAACCCAAAAGGATCACTAAGAATATGCTTCCACGATCGTCCCTATCTCAATCACGACTCGTTAATCTACATGCATTCAAGATCGATGACAATTAATACGTAATTATTAATCGGCAACTAGATATGCATCAAGATTGATTAGAAATCAACACTATAAATAAGCACCATGAATCATGAATCATGCCCGAAGGTAAATAACAATGGTAACTCACAACATATAGGATCGAATCATGCAAACCCTAGATTAGAATAGAAAACTAGCCGACATAATAAACGAATGAAATATTAATTAATCATAAAACAGAAATTAAATATATAAACCCGTAGGAAGCGCGATGAACAATGGTTGGTCTTCAATCCAATCCTGCTAACGAACGGAAAACAACGGAAAACGATCGGACAAACGCTCCGATCGATAACAAACGATAAACTAAACTAAAACAACGTAAGAACGATACTAGAATTAAACTAAAGGAAGATTAAAGACTAAAAGTGAAAACCGAGGAAAACTTAAGAAAACGAGCCTGGGCCCGGGTCTCCAGGCGCGGTGTTCGCCTTATTTATAGAAAAGGTGAAACCCCATTTCGCCCTCGCACGATCGTCTCGCGATCGCTAGTGCGATCGCTAGGTATCTCTCGCGTTTTCGCCGCTGCCGCCTCTGCGCTGCTTAGCCGACCGCAGCGGTCGCTATCCGTACGTAAATGGTCGCAGAAATCGCCCGGAATTTCAACGCTAGCCGCGGCACGAGGTCGCTGTCTGCTCTTCCGGGCGCCCTGGTTTCTCACAGCCTAGCGACCGCTAGCTGGTCGCTAAACCGAGATTGTTCATTTTGTTCGTGTTTCCTCGCTTCGATTATCAACATATAAACCTACAAAACATCAAAGGAACACCCAAGAGCAGATCTTCTAGAAATAGATGAAACATTAAGAATCGATACATAAACGCATATAAACAAGCTAAACTCATCTTCAAATATCAACTAAAACGTAAATGCTGCTTATCAAACCCCCAACTTAAAGCTTTGTTTGTCCTCAAACAAAAAAAAGGAAAGACAAACGAAAGATCAACAGCATAGCAAAGAGGATAACCATTCTAGGCTCCAAACATATCAACGCTAAAAACATTATGCACATGACGACGTTAGTCCACTCAACACAAACAACAATTTACGAAAAACTCATTTATTTCAACCTCACAAAAGCATGTGTGTAAAATATAAATAGGAAACACTCAAACTCATAAAGAAATTAAGGACGGTATACACTCAAAGATCAATGAATGCAACATCTTACCATAGGCTTGCCGCTTTCAATATCTCCACAGCAAATGTGTTCAAACGAGGATCAAAGAGGACTTTTCATAGGTGTAATGTGGCATACATTGGTTAAGGTAGGATAATATATGGCTAAGTGACTCAAAATATTCCAAGCACCCCATTTATACTTTTTACACATATGGACTTTGTCCATTTTCCTTTCTCCCAACGTTAAATCAATGTTTTAATGCCACGTATGGTACCTATACTTTGATTAAAGACCCTTTATGCTCAACACCATAGTGAACTTAACATTTTTCTTTTCTTTTCTTTTCTAGAGCTTATAGGTTTAACTTTCACAACAAGGTACTATTCTTCACCATAGATGTATATCTCTAAAATAAACTCTTCTCGCCATAACTACATCAAAATTTCAACCCTTTGATTCATATCCATCCTCACCTCCTATCATCCGTTAATCGAAAGAAAAGTCTCATAAAGGCTCAAAGAAGGCAACAAATGGTATATAACATCGGGTTAGTGTTTGGGTGAATATGTGGTTAACAAAGACGGCCTTTTATCCTTTCCAAATTAAACACATATTGCCTCGATACGTAAACACGGGTTCTAGAAGATAATCACATGCATGATATCACACAATTAAAAGAAATCGATCAAGATATGTATACAAGGAAGCTCAAGTCTCACAGATAACAACAAATGGTAAACAAGTCTAAGCCATCTCACGCTCATTCATGCGTCATTTTCTAACATATCATGTGCACTTATCATTAAATTTCACAAAATTTTCTATCACATGCCACATGGATTAACACACTTCACTTAACTCGTTGATCGACGTATACCTAAAACAAAAGAAAATGAAACACGACAAAAACAACACAAACGAAAAACAAAAACAAAACACGAAAACAAAATAAAGAAAACGTGTTACCTCCCAACAAGTGCTTTATTTAACGCCTTAGCTAGACCATCACTAACCTCGCTCAACCGGGCGCTTAGTAGCAATAGATATCTTTCTCGATTGTGGAACCTTCTAAACTGATTTACGGATGACCACCATCGACTCGTGGAAGGCCCCCAAACTGAACTGATACACCGAGTTCCATGCTCGAGTCCACTTCTTCCTTCTCACGCCCTTCGATCGGTCGAGTACCCTCAAACGCGAGACGGATCGCGCAGCAGCTCATGATCACAACAATTCCGTTTCAACGCCGGTTGCTTGATGGCGTCAGATATGGAAATTTTGAGCTCCTCATCGTAACACGAAACGTGAGGTTTCCTTCCGCACATCAATCAACGCACCACCAGGCTGAAAAGGTCTACCTAGATTAGTGGTTGTTGTTCAATTCGGAATATCAAGAATAACAAAGTCAAGGAAAACAAAACCCAATTTACCAACACATCTTCGAGATACCTTTTGATATGTGGATCGATCGGTCAGCCATCATCGGAAATCTTCCGGCTTCATTTTTCCTAGGTGTAGCCGTTGAAAACGCTCAACGCATCGATTGATGTCGCCCAAGTCGCATAACACATTTGAAAATTTCGCCGGCGATCTCGCACTCTAACGTGAAACCGCCGGATCCTTCGCTCAGGAGCTTTTGCAAGACGGCATCAGACTTTGATAGGGAAATTTTCTCATCTCCAAGTTTTTCTTACTTGCAAGTCGCTCTTTAAGAATTTCATGTAGTTCCCAATGTTTCGAACGCTCAAAGAGAGGCAAATTTATCTCAACTTTCCAAATACTCTTGAACGAGCAAATTCATATTTCGATCTGACAAGTCGACTCTAAACGGACCGAGGAATATACGGCGAGATTAGCTCGGTTTGCGGCCGACCCGCGATCCGCGATGGTCGCAGGAGTTCTCGCGCCGGACTCCTTGTTCGCGGCGAGCTATGGCGTTAGTCGCCGCGAGCAACCGCGCCAGATGCTTGGACACGCGCGGGCGGCGGGCGTCTCGCGAAGCGTCAGGACAAATTCGAGGTCGCGATCGGCTCATGCACGAGTTTGTCGCGAGCCTGCACGTATGTTCTCTCTCTTCTTTCTTGGTAGGGCTTCGGTAGGCTCGCCCACCTCGCCCGAATGGCGGCATCGATCGGGTTCACCTCCGTATACTGAAATTGGCCCGCCTTTTGGCGTATTCACTGACGAATTTGACCGATTTGAGCTTCCAACATCTTTATGTGTTTCCCATAGCCACAATGACTCCAAGTGATTTATCTTCCCGCGTGTTGCGATGAACGACTCGACTGTCGCCAATTGTTGGTTGCTTACAACCAACTGCTCATGTCTTGAGACTTGGCTTCCTCGGCTCTCGAATCGAACGAGTATCGTCCTCAAGGTTGTTGGAAATTTGAATGACCTCCGATTGACGTGGCTAACGCTCGCTTCAATCTCACTCTTCAAAAGAGTGAACTTCTTCACTGAGGTCATCATATTTCAATCACTCAACAAAGCAGCTTCAACGATCGCTGCTTCCGCTTGCCATTGATAGCTGCTGCCATCTCTTCTACAATACGGCTTGCCTCGCGACCGGTCGGTTTATAGCAGCACGATGCATCTACCATGCCTCGCTCCGCCATGTCACCATCAGAACGTGATTTGTTGCCTCGAGAACCCATGTTGTGGACATCGCCTCAATAACCTCTCGAATCTCTCCCATGCCTCAATAATGATTCGCCGGGTTCGCAAAATGAGATTTCGCAAGATCTTCTCGCACCCGGAGTATTTCGAAAGAAACTTCACAAAGTTTCCTTGTCGATGCCACCGGTCCAAACTTCGAACCAATCTTTCCCGTCAAGAGGAAACCGAACATCGCGATCCGGAGGTTCGTGGCACCCCATTCGCTTTGATGGTGTCACAAATGTCGAAACGCCCGAGATGCGCATCGGTCTTCCGTGACTCCTCCCCAAACCGCTCTCCTCGACCATACCGATCGTGGCCGTTTGAGTCGAAATTATTCTGATTCACGCAGGGCCCCAACCGCCTCCTTGAACTGCTCGGGATGTCGATACGTGGTTCGTGAGGTCTTCCTCCGAGCAGGATAACGATTCTCATGTTCGCCATCCGACCGGATCTCGCAAAGTCGCCAGCATGCGCTACCTCCTGAGGAATGCCTCGTCATGGATTTGCCGCCATTGCATTCTCTTCTCTCGTCCTCTTCTCCTTGAGAGCTTTCGATCTCGAGATCTAAAAAATTTGTGAGGTCCCCAGATCAGACGCATAAACACCGCAGAAAAGAGAAATTAGCACTAACAAAAATAAATAAAATAATATATATATATAACTTGAATTAATAAATCCAAATCACAAATTATTCCTATGTGATCTTAATAACCGAACGGCGCCAAAATTTGATCGCCCTTTTTCACACGCAAAGAGTGTAATGATAGGTGTTAAGTATCGATCCACAGAGATTGCAACCAAAACACGTAAGTAATTCAACGACAATTCATTATTATCCAAGCACGTAATCGTGATAGTTTAGGGCTTCGAATTTAATCCAAAGCAAAGATAACCAAAGAAATATAAAATAAAGCGATAAAATCACAAAGATGATTATAAAGAAAGACTAACCCTGTGGATGCACCAATCCTATCCACAACGATGTTTATCCCGCTTATTATTAACCGCTTTAATCCCATAAGACGGAAGATCACATATATAACCAACAACTTCAGCCACTAAATTCGGAGCTGATTACTAATTTTCCCTATCACGCACGCCTCTAGAGAAAATAAGCAACCCAAAAGGATCACTAAGAATATGCTTCCTACGATCGTCTCTATCTCAATTACGACTCATATTAGATCTGACAATTAATACGCTATTATTAATCGGCAACTAGATATGCATCAAGATTGATTAGAAATCAACACATATAAATAAGCACCATGAATCATTAATCATGCCCGAAGGTAAATAACAAACAGTAACTCACAACATAGGATCGAATCATGCAAACCCAGATTAGAATAGAAAACTAATGACATAATAAACTAATGAAATACTAATTAATCATAAAAATGAATTAAATATATAAACCCGTAGGGAAGGCCGATGAACAATGGTTGGTCTTGAATCCAACCCGCGAACGAACGGAAAACAACGGAAAACGATTCGGACAAAACGCTCCGATCGACAACTAAACGATAAACTAAACTAAAACAACGTAAGAACGATACTAGAATTAAACTAAAGGAAGATTAAAGACTAAAAGTCAGAAAACGAGGAAAACTTAAGAAAACGAGCTCTGGGCCTGGGCTCCTTGAGGCGCGGTGTTCGCCTTATTTATAGAAAGGTGGAAACCCATTTTCGCCTGTCACCGTGAGTCCTCGCGATCGCTAGTGCGATCGCTAGGTATCTCGCGTTTTTCTCGCCGTCTGGCTGCTTTTGATCGCGACCAAGCGGTCGCTATCCGCTACGAAATGGTCGCGAAATCGCCCAGGATTCTCAACGCTAGCTTCTCGCTGGCACGAGGTCGCGTCGCTTCTCGCGCGCCGCTGGCTCATGACAGCCTAGCGACCGCTAGGCTGGTCGCTAAACCGATGATTGTTCATTTTGTTCGTGTTTCGTCCTTGTCGATTATCAACATATAAACCTACAAAACATCAAAGGAACACCCAAGAGCAAGATCTTCTAGAAATAGATGAAACATTAAGAATCGATACATAAACGCACATTAAACGAGCTAAACTCATCTTCAAATATCAACCAACACGGTAAAATGCGCTTATCAAACCCCAACTTAAAGCTTTGTTTGTCCTCAAACAAAAAAGGAAAGACAAACGAAAGATCAACGAGCATAGCAAGAGGATAACCATTCTAGGCTCCAAACATATCAACGCCAAAACATTAGTGCACATGACGACGTTAGTCCACTCAACACAAACAACAATTTACGGCAAAAACTCATTTATTTCAACCTCACAAAAGCATGTGTGTAAAATATAAATAGGAAACACTAAACTCATAAAGAAATTAAGGACGGTATACACTCAAAGATCAATGCAATGCAACATCTTACCATAGGTCTTGCTGTTCTAATATCTCCACCGCCAAATGTGTTCAAATGAGGATCAAAGAGGACTTTTCATAGGTCAGTAATGTAGGACATTGGTTAAGGGATAATATATGGCTAAGTGACTCAAAAATATTCCAAGCACCCCATTTATACTTTTTCGAACATATGGACTTTGTCCATTTTCCTCTTCTCTCCCAACGTGTAAATCAATGTTTTAATGCCACGATGTACCTATACTTATTAAAGACCCTTTATGCTCAACACTCATAGTGAACTTAACATTTTTCTTTTCTTTTCTTTCTAGAGCTTATAGGTTTAACTTTCACTAACAAGGTACTATTCTTCACCATAGATGTATATCTCTAAAATAAACTCTTCTCGCATAACTACATCAAAATTTCAACCCTTTGATTCCATATCCATCCTCACCTCCTATCATCCGTTAATCGAAAGAAAAGTCTCATAAAGGCTCAAAGAAGGCAACAAATGGTATATAACATCAGTTAGTGTGTGATATGTGGTTAACAAAGATGGCCTTTATCCTTTCCAAATTGAAACACATATCGCGCCTCGATACGTAAACACGGCAAGTTCTAGAAGATAATCACATGCATGATATCACACAATTAAAGAAATCAGTACAAGACTATGTAGTACAAAACTAAGCTCAAGTCACATACATGTGATAAACAAAAACGTGAAACAACAAGCAAAACTAAGCCATTCACGCATATCGCTTATTTAACTTTAGCTAACCATATACTCGCTAATGCCAGAGCAATAGATATCTTTCGACTTGGAACCTTCTAAACTGTGATTTACGGACACCACCACACTACAAAGTGGCCCCCAACTGAATGATACACCTGAGTTCCATGCCGAGTCCACTTCTTCCTTCTCACACCTCTTCGATCGGTCGAGTACCTCTCAAACGCGAGACGGATCGGCAGCAGCAGCCATGATCAAGCAACAACCGTTTCAACGCCGTGGTTGCTTGATGGCGTCAGATATGGAAATTTTGAGCTCCTCATCGCTAACACGAAACGTGAGGTTTCCTTCCCGACATCAATCAACGCACGACCAGCTTCGAAAGGTCTACCTAGATTAGTGGTTGTTGTTTAATTCGGAATATCAAGAATAACAAAGTCCAGAAAACAAAATCCAATTTTACCAACACATCTTCGACGATACCTTTGATATGTGATCGACCGTCACCATCATGCGAAATCTTCCGCTTCATTTTTCCTGGTGTAGCCGTTGAAAACGCTCAACGCATCGATTGATGCCCCGTCGCATAACACATTTGAAAATTCGCCGCGATCTCGCACCTAACGTGAAACCGCCGATCCTTCGCTTCAAAGGGAGCTTTTGCAAGACGGCACGACTTCGGATAGGGAAATTTTTCAAATTTCCCAAGTTTCTTCTTACAAGCTGCCTTTAAGAATTTCATGTAGCTGCATGTCGAACGCTCAAAGAGAGGCAAATTTATCTCAACTTTCTGAAATACCTCTTTGAACGAGCAAATTCCTCATATTTCGACTTGACAAGTCGACTGAAACGGGACCGAGGAATATACGCGAGGATTAGCCTCGAGGTTCGGCGACCCGCGACCGCGGATGGTCGCGAGTTGCCGCCTGACCTTGTTCGCGGCGAGCTATGGGCGAGGTCGCCGCGAGCAACCGCTCGATGCTGATGGCTCTGTCGGGTGCTGCGGCCGGTCATGAATCAGGACAAAATTCGTGATGGCTCGATGTCGGGTCGCAGTCGGGTCGCGAGCCGTCGAATGTTCTCTGCTCTTCTTCGGTAGGGCTCGCAGGCTCGCCCACCTCGCCGAATGGCGAGCATCTGACTCTTCGGTTCATCCAGACACTGGAAATTGGCCCGTTTTGTAGGCATTCACCAGCAGCATTTGACCGATTTGAGCTTCCAACATCTTTATGTGTTTCCACAGCCGCCACTGACCCAAGTGATTTATCTTCCGCCCGTGTTGCGATGAACGACCGACGTTCGTTAATTGTTGGTTGCTACAACCAACCGACTGCACGTCTTCGAGACTGGCTTCCTCGGCTCAATCGAATTCGAGTATTGCCTCAAGGTTGTTGGAAATTGAAGACCCGATTGATGTTAACGTCTCGCTTCAATCTCACTCTTCAAAAGAGTGAACTTCTTCACGAGGTCATCATATTTCAATCACTCTCAAGCAGCCCTTTAACGACGGCGTCTCCGCTGCCATCGATAGTCGCATGACCATCTCTTCTACAATACGGCTTGCCTCGCCGACGGTCGGTTTAATAAGCAGCCCCACCGATGCATCTACCATGCCTCGCCGCCATGTCACCCACCGAACTGTGTGATTGTTGCCCTGAGAACCCATGTTGTGGACATCGCTCAATAGACCTCAATCTTCCCATGCCTCGAATAATGATTCGTCGTGGTTCGCAAAATGAGAGATTTCGCACGATCTTCAAGGCCCGGCGAGTATTTCAAAGAAACTTCACAAAGTTTCCAAGTGTCGATGCCACCGGTCCAAACTTCGAACCACCTTTCCTGTCAGCAAGAAACCAACATGCGATCCGGATTGTGTCTTGTGGCACCCCATTCGCTTGATGGTGTCACAAATGTCGAGAAACGCCTCGAGACTGCGATTCGGTCTTCCGTGACCTCCCCAAACCGCCTCCTCGACCATACCGATCGTACGGGTTTGAGCTCAAATTATTTCAGATCTACGCAGGGCCCCAACCGCCCCTTGAACTGCTCGTGGATGTCGATACATGTGGTTCGAGGTCTTTCCTCGAGCAGGATAACGATTCATGTTCGCCATCCGACCGATCTCGCAAAAGTCGCTAGCATGCTACTTGCTCGAGGAATGCCCTGTCACTGGATTTGCCGCCATTGCAGCTTGCTCTTCTCTCGCCCCTCTCCTTTGAGAGCTTCGATCTCGAGATCTAAAAATATTTCGTGAGGTCCCGAGATCTTGACGATAAACACCGCCGAAAAGAGAAATTAGCACTAACAAAAATAAATAAAATATATATATATATAACTTGAATTAATAAACCAAATCCAAATTATTCCTATGTGATCTAATAACTTAACGGCGCCAAAATTTGATCGCCCTTTTCACACGCAAAAGAGTGTAATGATAGGGTGTAAGTATCGTATCCACAGAGATTGCAATCCAAAACACGTAAGTCTAATTCAACGACATTCATTATTATCAAGCACGTAATGGGTGATAGTTTAGGGCTTCGAATTTAATCCAAAGCAAAGATAACCAAACGTAAATATAAAATAAAGCGATAAAATCACAAAGATGATTATAAAGAAAGACTAACCCTAGATGCACCAATCCTATCCACAACGATGTTTATCCCGCTTATTATTAACCGCTTTAATCCGCATAAGACGGAAGATCACATATATAACCAACAACTTGCCACGAAATTGGGTTGATTACTAATTTTCCTACTGCTGAATCATTATATCAAAGAATGACGGAGGAAATTCCTTTTCAAGCAAGCACAAAGTCGTCACAATATCTCTTTGAATTTGCTCTAACTTTGACACATCAATAACTCTCTCACACAACACATGAAGAAGAAACACAACCTAGTGATGGTATACCTCACATGTTTTGGTAAACACCACGGATGGCAACCGGAAGCAATTGTTGCATTAAAGTATGGCAATCATGGGACTTGAGTCCAACTAGTTTCAAATCCTTCATGGACACCAAGTCGAAACATTAGATTTAATAGCCCATAGCACCTTCATTCCATGCAAAGAACTCGCATAATTTTCTTTTTCTTCTTTACTTAATGTATGACAAAGTGTGAGGTAAAATGTTCTAGATCCAATCACTTGGTGCCAACTCAAGTCGGACACCCAACTCCATCAAATCTTGTCTCGCCGCAATTCCATCCTTCGCCTTTCCCTAATGTTTAGTAATGTGCCAATCAAACTTTCACACACATTTTTCTCAATATGCATCACATCAAGAACATGTCGCACATGTAGATGTTCCCAACACGCAAGATCAAAGAATATCGACTTTTTTTCCAACATGTTTTGCCTTTATCCATTTGTGGTGGTTCTGTGTCTTTGGTTTTCTTTTCGCCTTTCTTTTTCTCGCTGACCGCCATCATCATAATTGACTTATTTACATCCTTTTTCCCCAAGAACAAGTGATGTTCTTAACTCTTTCAATTACCTCGTGGCCACTCAACGGATTAGGGCAAAGTCAAACTCTTGTCGACCATCAAAAGCCTTCTTTGTCGCCGATAAGGATGATGTGTGTAGGAATCTTCTATGCCCCAGATATGACATTTTTCTAGAATGTTTCAACATCTTCGATATGTTTCTTCTCCACATACCGACATGCTTGATATCCTTTACAGAGCACTCGATAGGTTTCCATAGGCGTGAAAATCATTGATTGTCCACAATGTAATGCTTTGAGCAAGAAACTTTCTTCTCAGATGCATCATATGCTTTGATACCCACATCCCATAACTCCTTTAAGTCATCAATTAAAGGTGACAAATACACATCAATGTCGCTCCCCGTTGTTTTGGACCGATATTAATAACGCCAAGATCATGAATTTTCTTCATGCATAACCAAGGAGGTAGATCAGACGTGACAAGTAACACCGCCAACAACTATACGTAGAATTCATTAGTCGTGTGGATCGACACCATCTCATGGATAGAGCTAACCTAAGATTCCGATTCTCAAGCAAATTTCGCCATTTTTCATCCACTAATCTCCGTGCGGTGCATCGCCAGGATGTCGAGATACCCGTCTCAACATCTTTCATTAGCATGCCAAGTTAAGTCTTTAGATGTTTCCTTATTTCAAACATTCTCAAAAATCTTGGTATTGGTGGAAAGTACCACAATAGCTTTGCAGAACGCCAATATGTAAATTAGTTGTCTTCCCACTCTTCTTCCATCTCGACAATCCACATGTAGGACACTCATCACAGCTCTTATATATCTTTCTATATAAGATGCAATCATTTGGGCAAGCATGGATTTTCTCATAACTCATGCCCAAGGTACTTAAGATTTTTTTTCATCAGATAGAGACGAAGGCATCTCATTGCAATTTGGAAGCATTTCCTTAATAAATCTAATAGCTCATTGAAGCCGTATCGCACCACCTATACTTTGCCTTCAAATTGTACAACTTCACAATTGTCGATAACTTTGAGAACTTTATACGACCGGATACAAAGGTTTTTCAAGATCCTCAAGTAACTTCCTAAATTCATTCGATTATTCTCGATAAGTCTCATACGCATCATGTATCATATCAATAGATCTTCATTCTTCCGATATTGACCATCTTCCCATATTCTATCTTTTCATTGTCTCACGCTATGTGCATCGATTTTTCCCCATGAATGTCCATTCTCGTATGTTAGATCCATACCATGACAACACAAGTGCGCCTTATTGCAGTATACATTTTCTTTTTAAATTACCACATTTTGCACAAGGATATGGTATTTGGTTAGAATCTCTCGATTTTGCAATGCAAATTGTAAGAAAGATTCTACCCCATGCTCAGATTCACGTGATAATCTATTCATCGACATCCATGCTTTGTCCATCTTGAACAATCAAAAATTCACAACCTAATAGTACCAAAGAAACATAAATTTAGCAAATTCACTTCATTATCATCTCTTCTACCAACCAAAATTAAATTTTATATTCTAACACATAACTTGGTGAACTTATCACCCCAAACCAAAGATATGAAGTTTTATTCAAGAAATCAATCACTATCGACATAATGGAAACTAGAAAGACAAATACTTATCGACCATCATAAGATTCTCAAAAATATCTTTACTAAAGAGGTAAACTTACTGTCGGTACACTTGCGCCTTTAAGCCTCTCAAGGTAGATATACCGTCCATGTGGAATACAATGTACCGCCTAGATCCAACCTAAGCAAGTAAAGGCCAAAAGAACAAGTTCTAAGTCCGTGGAATACCTTATGCGATTCAACCAAGCAATTTTATGAGAAACAAGGTGATACTTTACAAAGTTTATAAATCATAATTCACGACTTAAATTTAACATGTCGGTTACTTCAAAATATGTAATGCACCTCTTATCCTCCCAATCGATCAAACTATCAATATGTCAATACCGCCAAATTCATAAGATAATTACATATTCAAAAATAAAGTTGCATCATTATTCCCTTTAGTCTCAAAGATGTTTAGTTGCATTTATTAAGGAAAGAGTCACAAATTATCAATGGTGGCAGAATAAGAAAGCTAGTTACGTTGTTTTCATTGTTATTTTGTCCAAAAACATCAAACTTTAATATTTTGTGCGTAAAAAATAAAATTTTGCCGCATTTTTAGTTTTAGTTAACGCATTTTTAGTTAATTAGTTAACTAGAAATGGTCAAGAAATATAACTATATCGACTTCATTTGATATTACCAAGTTTTAGTTATATTGATGTAGTCATCATGGGGTTGTTTACAAAGTGCTTTTTGTATGCATTAGTATTGTTGGAGATTCCTTTTCGCTCTAAGTTCAACCATGTCTTCATCCATCGCTTTTAGATTCGATGGAGCAAATTGCTATACTACATTTCAATTCTTCAATTTATTCTATACCACAATCAACCAATCAATCCAACACAAAACTAAATAATCTAAATAGTCTCATCTATTCTATCTTATCAATTTTATTTATCTTATCTACCAAGCAAAACACCCCTAATTATGTAGTTACTCCCACCAAGGCGAGGATTAGTGAGATGGATCCTTTTAGAACTAATGCGGACACCTTTTCAATAAGATTCAAATTTATTTTCGTGAACAAAAATACGCAAAACCCAACACAATTGTAAATGTAAGTCATAAACAAAGCAAATTAGAGATCTCATAAAATCAAACTCCCAAACCGAAAAAGCAAAGTAGTAATAAAGAACAATTCAAAACAAACAAACGAACAAACATTTCAAAAGCATTAATTCATTTAAATTAATATTCGACTACATTTATTGCAAAGTTTACCTTAGTTCTCTAATATTATTCATTGATGTTGTATTCTTAATCCATTAAAAGTCATCCTAAAATTACGACTAATTGAATTTAGGCACCTAACTACCGTGACCGCATATCCGCCAGCTTAGACTCCGTAAGATATAGAGATAAGAGTTGTTTTATACACTAATAGTAGTGTAAGGATGCAAGAGTTCAAGTTCCTTTCATCACTCTCTATCCACGTAGATAACCACCGTGCATTAAAGAATCCTTCTTCGTAGTCATAGAAATTACCAATGCCTGCTTATTATTACTCTTTTCGTAGCTTATGTGAAACTATGTTTTTAACTCGCAGGGAACAAGCAAATGCAACTCAATCTTCACAAGTTTCAAATTTTGGGGTCCTCGGCAATATCTTGGTTTTCCAATTGAGATCCCGCTAATAATGTCACCAAGTAAGTCTTCTTACTCTTCTTTCAGATGGTGTTGCTAGTGTAGGCCTCAGATTTCGGTATCCTCATTCATCAAGCTTCAACCACATATTATTAGACTAACATCCGAGGAACATATATATTTTGAGATAACAAAGTATTATGTGGATTCTTATAATGATATGAAATAATAAATTTATCGAGCATTTGAAATGTTGTAGATTTCTTTATCTATGGTTGCTTAGTTGCAAATAACCTCTAGTTTTAGCCTTTCATCCATGGATGCCGAACACTGAGCAAGCACTTCTAACTATCAAATAAGTTAAATCTAAGTTTTAACTCGGCCGATCATATTAAATTGCTTCGTGGAGATTTGTAGTAGTTTAGCAAGCTTACGTGTCTTATTAAGATACGATTTTGTTATATTATACCTCTCCTGCCTCCCGGTCCACAAAGATGTTGCAAGCGATGAAACCCTCGAATTGCTCCCGGCAATGCACCTTGTGATTCCACCACTTATAATAGCTTGCACGACCGAAATTTTCACCAATATCACACACACAAAATCGCACCAAAAGCCAGATTAGAAGATGCCTACGCATATTATAACCCAAAATTCAAAGAATCATTTACCTTCCGAAAATCCCTAGATCGAGCAGTAATCAAAATCGCCACACCTTATCGAAACTCGCAGCAAGTATATCAACACAATTATTCTACGGCTAAGCTAGCTTCACAAACGAAGAGTGCATCCTTTTCAAGACTCTTAAAGAACAATATATTATCCACAAACAGTATCCATGAGAAATTACAATATAATTTAGTGAATCCAAAGCTTTCAAACCCGAAATCTTTTAATTCAAAAACCAAACTAACTTAATATATGCAAGAAATTGACAACAATGAATGCCGTGGTTTTTCGCCATCATCTTTAACAAAGATAGCCAAGGATATCCATAAAATTCTAGTTCTACGCCCACACAAAGATAAACGAATAATGGATTACGGTACTAAACCCTCAAGACTCCTACAAACTTCTCTTAATTTCAAGGAGAATTGAACTAGCCTCTTAGATCACTCAAAAGTTTCTCAATAGCTTTTCACCTCTATTTTTAAATATTTGGTCGACTTTCCGAGAGCTTAACCCGTAATGAAATTATGCAACCTATTATTAGTCGACTAAATAGAAAACACAATGTTAATCTTCGCTCAGATCATCACTTCATCGCTGCATTACTATGCATGACATAGACAAATTTAAAAATTATTCGACTAATCGAGTACAATCACCAAGAGCAAAAACCTAATCTTTTAGACGCAGCACAACACCCGTGATCATACCTACCCCATGAAACATTTAGTTATTAGCTACTCATCTTATGTCACGACCGGGAGTGGTCACCCTCTTAACTAAAAAAACTAATGCTACATAATGAGACTTTGACATCTCAATCATATCATACTTTAACATGCACATCGCATGATTGAGAAATGATAGTCGAACACACTGCATGTGGAGCATCCAAGGAGCCCTAACTTAGTTATTTTAGATTTCACCATGCCATTATAGTTCCCTTTATCTTCGCATCAAGTAGCTTATGAGTTGGTTAAATGTGTGAGTTTTGATACACTTCCCAATTTGATGTAATGTTCGAACGCTTTAGGAAATAGAAATTAAATGAATAAAATACTTAAGTGGCGTAAAATTAAACCTTCAAAACTCAATCAAAATTCTAAGCCCACAGGACGCCACGGCAAAATTTAAAGTGCGAGATGAGGAAGAAAGACAAGCCCCTCCGCCTCATTCTCAGATCTCTAAAAGATAAAATTGCGCATTTAGGAAGAAAGAGAACTCACCGAGCTACGCGGCGGCGACGCGGAAGAGAATGTGGAGCGGCGGATGACAGGCGGCGATGGAACAACGTGAGCGGCAAGGAGGTGAAGAATATGATCGTCAGCAGCGGAGTGAAGGCGGGAGTATTGAATTGTCCAAATAAGTGAATTAAGTATTGTAAATTGTGTTTTAGTTATAATATAAATATAAATAAAGTCCACATATGAGAGATGTTGAATTGTTGGTGGAATGGTTAGTGTCATGTTAATAACCCACACATCGTGAGTTCGAATCTCACGCTTGTGAATTTTTTTTTTTTTTTTTATTTATGGCATAGACTACGCTTTTTTAAAAACACGCACATACACTATTTTTTAAGCGTAGTCTATACCCACCATAGACCACGATTTACACCACGCTTTGTTGCCGTAGTCTATACCCACCATAGACCACGATTTACACCACGCTTTGTTGCCGTAGTCTATACTCAAAAATTCAAGACATAGACTACGCTTTGATAAAAAGCGTAGTCTATATATATAGACCACGCCACGAAAAAGCGTAGTCTATAAGGTGTAGAGAAAGTGGTTTTGTAGTAGTGTTCCCATTATATACAGTGAGGTTCTTCCCAGAAAGAGTTCTCCATCCTCCGATCGTGTAGTGGCAATGGTTGAGGTATATTTTCCGGGTTCATGTACCGGGATTCTACCTCTTCCCCAGCTCTTCCCCTTCCTCTTCCTCTACCTCTAACCCTGCTCGTGATCTCTTCTAGAGGCATTCTGTTATATATAAGACATACAATTAAAACCCATCATTTTCACAATTTAACGTATATAATATCATCATATAGCCTTATTGTAAACAACTTTAATAAAACATTTCATCTTTGTCATGTACATTTTTGCCGCAAAAGCCCATTTCGTGGTCATATATTTACACATCGAAAAATTACGCCATAAGAAAGGTCGCTTTGTAAGCAGCTATAAAAGGAAGTTACATACATACAAGCTACATATCATTACAAAACGCTAAGTTTTCACTTCCACTATATACATAAGCAACCACACTACATACATATTCTACACTATACATGTCTTCTCGTGATCTACGCCTCGATCCTCATCTCGACTCTCACTCGCCCTCGCCCTCATCGGGATCTTCTTCTCTTCGTAATTGTCCTCTGCACGCACTCGATGATCCCGCCCATTATCTCCTATCGCGCGAATGTTGCGCATCGGGCCGTAATCCTCACGCATCGGATGAATTATCACGCAGTCCGACACTCACATCCTCATCATCTCGGGCGGTAGGGCTCGCTGGAGGTGGTGGAGCTGCCATCGGCGGTAGGGGCGGAGTGGTGGATTTAGAGGATGTCCAAAGACAACGGTGGAAAACAGCGCCCCAAAGCATTCGGTCATACGCTTTATCCACACGGGCGAGCCTACCTCATCAAAAGATACTGGGCACCATCGGATCAACCGTCGTGGAACCTCATTAGATAGCCACTCGGGCGTGTCGTCACGCCAGTATACTCCTGAGAGAGGTAAGGTCCCTCGGGCGGCTTCAGAATGCAAGACATAGCTCGTGGTCGATGAATCGCGGTAAGTCTACGATCGTCATAGTCTCCGTGACGCTGTAGATGTAATCACCGACACCTCCCGACCATAATCCTCCCGCCGGATGGGAGTCGGGTCAAGAGGCGCTTGACACCGCCAAAATCCGTCACACCATATACCGAGCATCCTCCAAAGGTTCGAGGTATCAGATCGAATTCCCCCAAGTCATCGCCCCAGCACATCCAATACTCGCGATATGCACGAACCACCTCCTCGGGCGTAGCATGCGGTCGTAACCTCCTCCTAGCTGTATAACGAATCTCCTCCATTTGCCACGCATAAAACTAGCGTAAGTCGACTAAACATTATCCGATAAATGATAAGATAAACTTAAGCGATCTATTAAGCGCCCAGATAAACCGGACAATCCATAAAGCGATAAACAATCCAAACACATCCGACAAACAGATAAATGTTATAAGGAAATGTTTTCATGTATAACCCACGTCAGAACTTTCTTATTCTCTACTGGGAAACTAATTATCTAGTAGCGTTCTAAGGTCTATGTTACACTATAAGGTTCTTGTTCTAATTAAAACTCGAACTAACTTTCTACAGACTCGTGAATTCTGGAGTAGGAAACAGGGTTCAGTCCTTCATAACAAATGAATTTCAGTGTGTTAGAGTACGCGAAGAAAACCGTACGTAATTCGGAGTTCAAACGAAGAGAATGAGCTAAAACAAAATCACCGCACAATGCAGGAAAATTTTTGCGCTCGTCGTCGAGATTTTAGGCAATGCCGACATCGAGGTCGCATGCAGTTGCCGGCCGAGGTAGTACGGCTACCAAGGTCGATACGCCAAAGTCGATGTTATAAATTTCAAATCAAAGTCGACGGTCGCATATGCCGAAGTCGGGTCAAGGTCGCATATGCCGAGGTCGGCGGAGTCGCATATGCCGAGATCAAGTCGAGTCGCACATGCCAAAGTCGTAATCGAGTCGCACATGCCAAGTCGAATCGAGTCGCACATGCCGAAGTCAAGACGAGTCGCACATGCCAAGTCGTAATCGAGTCGCACATGCCGAAGTCGTAATCGAGTCGATATGCCAAGTCAAGTCGAGTCACACATGCCAAGTCGGTCGAGTCGCACATACCAAGTCGTAATCGAGTCGCACATGCCAAGTCAAGTCGAGTCGCACATGCCAAGTCGAAGTCGTAATCAAAGATGATGCCGACGCTGCTTATTTTCAATGTTGAGGTCATACTGCCTTCAGATTCATCTTTTACCTTCAAGCTCGAGGCTATCGTTATTTTCGTTGTTCATGTCATTCTTTAGTTCTTGTAAGGGAAGGAAGTTCATACTTCAAGTTCTTTTCGCATACGTGATCATGCTCCTTATTCGCCTATGTTCTTCTTGTGATGACATATCATTTGTCATAATCAATCTTGAGATTTGAAACTAAAGTTTCAAATAATGAAAACATATTTCATTTATACATGCATATTTCCTGAATTCGAGAATTCATCATTTTCATCCTCGCCATTTACGCTCGTTTCAAGCATATGTATTCATTATACGAAATCTTGAAATTTGAACAAATTTGATTATGAAAACTGAAAGTTTGATCCAATTTCATAATATAACTTATTAAAGCATGTATTAATTCAATTTCTAATTCAACATTTCATGTGTGGCACATAATGCCCATTATCGAACATAGGTATTCATTTCAATATGATCACTTTGCAAAATTTTCTTTTCCCAACATCAACATCTTTCATTGATTTCAAAACAAGGTTTTGAAATTTCTTTTCTCGTGAACTTATATTCAATCGAATATCATAACATTTCTTTCCTTTTTCCTTCAAAAATATAATTTAAATCTTGTTCATCATTAAACTTTTCATTTCAAGAATTTGAGAAGGAAATCATTTACCTCGTCCCGGTTGAGCTGGATATGATGGAGTGTTGAGCATAGTCAGCTGATTTCTAGAAGTCTAGGACTCAATTTAGACTTAACTTTGAAAGAAGGTTTTGGTTTCAAAGAGCAACTGCTCGATACCACTCAGAATACTCGCTAATCCTAAGGACGGATTAGAGAGGACTAATACTAGGAACAGTAATTAGGGTTCATGAAAGACTATTTCAACGACAATAAACTTGTAATAAGACGATTCAACCATAATATACATTAATACCATAATGTACAAGAAAAGCTAGACCAACGGATCTAAAAGAAACCAACGATCCAAGGACTTAAGCTATAAACATTCAAACTTAAACATTGTATTCAAACCGCAGACATTGTTCAAAACACAATGAAGTCATGTGAATACACGTATTACCACATGTATTCAAGGTTTCTAACATATATATACACATCAAAAGCAGTCCTGTCTCCTCAACACCCTCCATCAACACCATCAATAGCTCAACCTGCACAATTAAACACAAACATGCAGGGCTGAGTACAAGAATGCACTCAGTGGACTCATGCCAAAACATTTTATCGTATTTAAATTACACTGCCACATCATGGTAAGATACAAGGGTTTTTCTTAAAATACCATGTACTTACTAAATCATTTTCATCGCCTATAAACATCATCGCCACAAGCATTTTACTTGTATGTATGATCCATATCCTTATCCTTTACCATATCATTATCATTTAACGCCGTAGGCGAGGCTCCTCTACGCCGCCGCGACCGGCCGCATTGTCCTTACAGCCCCACAAATACTATTACTTAGTGTCACGAACCCTACCCGACCAACCCGGACTGGAGGGCTACTAATACTAGGAGTAGTATTTTAGGTTTATATGGATAAAATAGAGATGCATAAAAATAAACTAACATGCTCGATCGTGATACGAGTTGATGTCATAATGGTTTTAAAGGTTTAGGCCATCGGACCCCAAAACTTGCCCGATCCGATGGACCTCAATAGTTCATAAGCAAAAGCATAAATAAAGAAGTTCAGTGTAAAATGAAAGTGTGTGAATACATATACGATTTATATTTATTCAAGGTATAAATCACAAATTTAGATAAATCGGTCAAGGACATCGAACTCCTCAACACATTCTCCATCATCACCATCGAGCTCAACTCGCACATTTAAAACAAACATGCAGTGGCTAGTACAAGAAATTGCACTCAAGGGACTTATGCCAAAACATTTGATAACATTTGATTATTACCGCCAATATTGAGTAAGTCATGGTTTTATTTAAAAATGCCTTGTGCTTACCAAATCATTTTCGTCAGAATATAGCTCGCCGAGCATTTTCGCGTGTATGGTCCGTATCCCATAGTCACTATTGTAATATCCCAAAGAGTCGCTCGCTTGAAAGCTCGCCCTAATAAGAGATGCTAATAATGATAATATTCTTTTCTAAGGAAAATTTTTCGCTTAAAATTTATTAAGAGCTCGAATCGCTTTCTCATTAGCATGCATTATCATGATCATGAAGATTATTTTCGCTACTGATTAATTGTGTTTAGTGCATTTATATAATTTAATGATAATAATAAAGCATATAAAGCTACATGAATCTATTATCAATCAATAAGAAGATGAAAGAAATTAATTGAACACTTAGCAACTAAGCTATTTAGGTTCTTGTTATTTGTTGTCAATCTGTCTGATCTGTGACGCGCACAATTTATTCTATACGCATTAAAAAGTAGGGATCAAATTGATTCTATTAAGTTCAATTGTCTCAATTAATTTAGTAATTATGTATACTCTAATTTAATAACATTTGTAATTATAATTACAAACATGTAAACTAAGATATATGTGTAAATGTAGGAATCAAGCTAAGACATAATATATATATATATATATAAGTATTATATCATATTATGTTTATGTGCATTATGTGTGATGTGTTTGTGTAGGTGTCGTGTGTGCGAAAGTGTCAGTGTGGTGTCATGTGCAAGTGTATACAAGGCAAGGAGCAACACTAGCAACTTCAAGTGTTCAATCAATTTCATTCCCCAACACCATACACAATATTCCAGCCCCAACTCTCTAACTTTCATCTCACACTTATACTAAGGAAATGAAACACTACTCCCACTCTCTTCTTATCACTTCATGTTTCGCCTCCATGCTTGAAGCCACACGTAAGAAAACAAACGCCCATGAAGACACACTCTCTCTACACTCAAGCTCTAACTCAAGGCCGATTTCTCTCGGCTAGTCGACAGCTTAGTCCGGTTGAAGGTGAGGTTCTATATCATTTTCCCCTTCCCTATCTAAGAACCTCATTTCTTTTATATCCTTTGAAGGCAGTCCTCACACCATCTCTCCATGGTGAAGAAATTGAGCCCTAGCTCACAAATGAACAATCACACTCGATCCAAGCCACAAGCTTCACTTTCTTCTTCACCACTTCCTTGATATATCCTTCCGAGGTGAAGAATCTGCACCTTAGATTCATAGTGTTCGAATCATATACAAGCATGTATGTATATATGCTTGAAGTTGTCGGGTTTATAAGTATATGTAATTGCATGTCGTTAATTTGGGTGAACTAGCAAATTGATGCATTTCATGTAGATCATGTGAAGTGAGTGTGAAAAATTGATAAGCTTGGTGGTGATTGGCATGATAAATTCATTATTTTCGTGTGTTATGCATATGCCCATGAACCGCTTGTCGAAATGCTTACAAGAAGAATAAGCTAAAATGAGAACTGAAGTTGGCTGAACGAACAGTAAATTGTGGAATTAATTGACTAAGTTTTAGTGATCCGATGAACACCAAATTTAACTATGATTAACTTCAGTATGTCTAGTACGTATCTACCAAATTTCAAGTCAATCCAATATGCTTTACTATTTTAATTATATTTTTCAAATTCACTGCACAAAGCTGTTAAAACCCCTGTTCAATGCTCACGTTCTTTAAGTTGCGTCTGAGTTTTATAAATTGTAAATGCTAAAATTTCTCATAAACACACTTTAGAATGTGAATAAGATCTCTGTAATTTTTCAGATTTTTCTATACACATTTACTATTTATTTCATAATTTACAAATTAACTGTGCACCAGTGTCTTGGCAGGGGTAGCTTGTCGAAAAATATTTTAACTCTCAACCTCGTGTGAATATTTGAATGAGGCTTTTCTGCACTAAAGTAGATTCAAATGGCTTTCCAAAATAATGAGTCTCATCCTTATATCCTTCTTAATAAGCCCTCAGTGAATTTTCAGTTAATGCATTTCAGTGAATTTTTTGGCAAGCTGTCTTAGTCCAAAATCCATTTTAATAAACTGTACAAATCTGAATTTTACGAGAGATGTTAGAGCCATTTGTAGTCTGATTTGAATTTAGGTTTCTTCATAAAATATGTTCCTTACCATGTCTAGTTGTGATCTGGAAAGTTTGGATTCGATCCAAACCATATAGGTATGCCTTTCGTCCATCCTAATTCACCCAACCAAAACTGTCTGTTTCAACTAGTCAACTTTGAGCTCATGTATCTCTCGATGCATCGGGTATCTACTGAGTCTTTCTGAAAGGAAAGTGTAGTTCTTGTTACAAGGTTTCCAGAATAGGGTCTTTCTCCCATTTTGGTGTTTTGAGTCAAAAGTTATGAGTCTCGTAAAATCCCTCGTCGCTAAGCCAATTCTGGAAATTTTGGAAAATATTATAAGTATAGAAGTCAGTTTCGGGTTGCCCACTTTGAGACTCTATATCTCTAGAACCACAACTTGTTTGGATCCGAATCCTTCTTAGAACTTGTAGCACATGTTTAAAGGGTTACAGAATGTGTCTTGTTGCATCCATACATATTTTGAGTCGAGAGCTATGAGTTATCAAAGTATGTCACTTGGACAGTTTTGCTTAAGTTAAATACTTAAAATTTGGCTAAGTATTGGAACTCATCTATGTGAAATATACCTTATGTGACTAATGCTATTAAATCGATGCACTCCATGTTACTGATGTAGCACATTAGAGCATTGATAAGACACACTAAAAATGATAAGGCAAAGATAACATTATATTTTTACGTACACGCCTTAACGTGAAATATTCGACTATGTGCTATTACATGATCATTGTCCAGATATCATACCATGACATGCATTAAAGTAGAAATATGGGTTATAAGATTTGATGGATATTTCAATTCCAATACCTTAAGGCCGGAATAGACAGCTAAGCTTAAGACTTGGATTCTAAGAAATTCTTTATTAGTGTATATATTAAAGAAACTAGACTTGTCTTGTAGGACTGTTAAGGTTTATCCAATGACAACCAGGTGGATATGTACGAGTATGATGAGCTGTTGGTACCACTCCCATGATAAGTGGGATCTATTTTCTCGCAATGTATTTCGGGTTATTAAGCCCCAAGATATTTATTGAAATTGAGAATTGCATGTCGTTTGTATGCTCATTACTTGGTGTCGACTTGGAGCGGTTAAACCGCCACGCTTGGCCGGGAGTAGTTAACGATCGTGCCTCGAGCTAAGTAATTGGCCGAGGTAGTACACGGAAGTCCGGACTGGGTGAACTTGGCCAAGTTCCCTAGTCATGGGAAGGGCCATTAGTGGAACGCTGTTTTCCCTATGGTCCAAAGAGGTAGCACAAATGTGACGAGCAAAGAAGATATCGCGATACGAGCTCGCCGAGAAAACTATGTTTTGCATATATAGGATAAATTATTTTACTTTTAAAACCTCCTATGATATGTGGTTTAGCATGCACTTTCCTCAACTCGCTATGAACTGTTTCTTTATTAAAATGGGTACTAGATCCCATCGAGTACGCTTAGTATTTAGCCCAAAACTCTTTTCAAATATTTTCGTGTCGAGGAGCTAGCATGGCCGAGCGAGACGACTATGGCATCTCGGCATTGACCGTCAAGCCATCCAAAACTCTTAGTAGTCTAGTTTCCAATATCTTCCCGGTTATAAACCGGTAGGATGTGTCATGTGTTTGCTTTTCATTTTCGAGTTGCTTAATCAAAACGACAGCCCCTATATCCGAGACGACATTTGCACCACCCTATTCTTGTGTTAATATTTTGACTATTTCACTATTTATTCAATTTAATTCCTTTTAAGTTGTTTGTTCGCAGATCTCGCCATAAGTTTGATGTTCTAACACATATATGTTATATTACTTCAACATAAATATAATATATGTGCGACTATTTTCCTTCGCTTTTCCTCGTCATTTTCTTATTCCACTCAGAACCCGTGATATCCCTCTGTCTCGACCTAGCCGGGTCGGGTGGGATATTACAACTATACATAGTAATAATAAATAATAAACGCGAGAGTGAGGCCTCCCATCTACGACGCCGTGACCTGGCCGTAATCCCGCATGACACACATACCTCTCAAGATATGTTAACACAACAGATAGTTCCAACCTTCACGCCAATCCTAGCTGTGCATTTATCATCCCAAGATGGACCCGACATTAAAAGGTCATGCCACACAACAAATGATATAATAGTTCCAACTATTCCACAATTTCTACCCGGCATAACAGATAGGATCCATACACAAAACGAAATATTTTCGTGTAACGCAAAGAAACATTCGATAACAGCAGTAGAATAAGTGTCGTAAATAAACTCATTTGGAATAACAAAGAAAGTCACATTTTAGTGGGTAAGAACAAGGCCCACATTTTGAAGATAAGAAGCCCACCCGACTATGGTTCGTTGTAAAAGTCCCAGTTCGTTCGCTCGTCAAAATCCTGTCACGCTTCAAGGCCCACACCTCACGAAAAAGCGAGGCTTTAGTACGTCCACACCTTTACGAAAAGCGAGGCTTTAGTAGGTTCGCTCGCTCATCAAAATCCTTAGTGAATTCAATACGCCCTAACACGATATAATCAATTGTTCTCGCTCGAGATACGCTCAACGATAAGCACGCTTTTCGATATATGGATTTTATTTGTGAAATCTTTTCTTACTAATGAGTTATCATACTCAATTAGTATATCTTACGCAGATCGACGATTTATAATCGTGAAATCGCACATTTGACTTAAAAGTCAACACGGTCAACAAAGTCAACGATTTTGACTTTTAAACAAGAATTTCTTACTATTTCGCTTTATAAATCGAATTTGATTGATTTGGAAACATAAAGTCCTATTTTTCATTTATCACGTAAATCAAGGACTTATAAATAGTTTCTCATTTAATAAACCTTTATAAATAAAAACGATTTTCGCTTTTTAAAACGTTATAAATGAACGTTTTTCTCAAACATAGCATCTATGTTCATAAAATTTTGTAAAATTCAATTATGTCCAGAATATTAATTTAACAAATATTTTATTAATAAACTGATTTTAAAAAGGATTTAAAATCTTATTAATTATCGAAACTCGATAATTAAATTAAAAATGTCAAATGTCTTTGAAAAATTTTCTAAATTAATATAGTGCATTATTATATACTATGGTCCAGAATATGAATTTATAAAATTCAAATGATATTGTTTGTTATTTATTTATATATATATATATATATATTTATAATATAACAATTAGGGAATAATTATCCAAACATTCCCAAAATTGATATATACCTAGTATAGTATCTCAACATCAATATACATCATTAATATAACCCATAGTTCACCATAACCATTCATTTAATAATATATAGTATTTTTCACGGTAATAACTTGATAATTACCAAATAATTAGCAAACAATTTCTAAAAATTCCAAATAAATTCCAACATGATTAAACATTATACTATAACATTATAACATCATAACATCAACCAAAACATTTGAATCATCACCATATGGAGCTCAATAGCTCTCGGCTTTTGGATTCAAATGTTATTTGATTTTCAAAATTCCAACAATTATATACTATGTTTATACACTATAGTATAGAATATAACATCATAATATTTATCAAACTAATTAAATCATCACCTTCAAGAGCATATCACTCACGGTTTATTTGATTTATTTTAGTATTTGATTTCCAAAATCTAATAATTTCACACAATGCATAAACAATATACTAAAGCATTAAAACACCATTGCATGATCAAAATAAAATCATACACCAACCTATACCTCTCTTATGCTCACTAGATATTTAAAAATCCAACATATGGTTTTCAAAATTCTAAATAAATTATAGAACATATAATCAAGGTTCTAAAGCAATAATATGCTATTGTATGCTTGAAATAAAATTATACACCAAGGTATGCTCATACATAGCTCACCAGCATTAACAAGGTTTTAGCTAGTGGTTTTCCAATAATTTTAAATAACATACTATAGTCTTAAATCATAACATAGATCAATAATACATGCTTAGAATATACTAAGATTCGTCCTCATCCAATATTTTGTACCATTTTCGAAAATTATTTCCAATACATCCTATGGTTTCAAAATTATAAATATACAAGCTAAATCCTTACAACATTTCATATACAACATCTCATGCTCATGCTTATTTTTTTTTTGAAAATAAAACCCATCAAGAACATACACATAACCATAGCTCATACTCAAGAACACTTAAACATATACATAGACATACATAATACTTTCAAACCTATACATTTATACTAAAACAATATGTATTTTTTTCGATTAAACGGAGATAAAAATCAAGTTAAAGACCATGTATTACCTTGAGAATGGTATAGATGACAAGAACACTATATGGTATCAAGGTTTGGGAGGAGAAACTTATGAGAAGAAAGAAAATAAATCTGAAATTAGAGAGGGATGCTCTCGCTCTTGAGTGCGTAAAATGGAGAGAATGGAGCAGTATTTTCAGTGTGTTTGAAATTGTGAGAAGAATGGAAGAGATTCTCTCCTAATACCTCTCTCTACACGGTTACACACACACATATAGGGCATTATTGCTGCACTTGGGAAGGGAGATGATGATTAAAGAGTGCAAAAGTGAGCTCTCCATGTATTTGGCAACATTTAAAAGTGAAATGATTTGTTTACGGGCAAGGAAATCATGCACATGGGGGGGGGTTCAAGGGCTGATTTTATTTTTCAATTATATATACATGTATTAATCATAACATAGGTTATAGATATATAATACATGTCATAAAAATAATTAAATCAACACATAAACAATATTTAAAACTACCAAAATAATTGAGAAAATAGGATTTAAAATATAAATTAAACCTATTATTGATACTATGTTATTTTCGATCATATATATCATAATATATGATTTAGATATTAAATAATAGCATAGGATAAAATTATTACACATTTCACGCATTAAAAACCCTAATTTCGAAAATAGGTTTCAAATTTTATAAAACCGAAACTATCGAATTCTATGGTTCAAAACTGATTTCAATGCTTAATAATATTCATATATATCATATTATAAAGTTTAGATATAATATGATAATTTAATGGTATCATTTCATGCCAAAACCATAGTTTAGAAAACTATGGTTTTTAATTCCATTAATTGAATTATCGAGTTTTATAACTCAATTATTGGTTTTAATAATTATTTATACAGAAATTATATAAATAATAATAGGAAATTAATTATTATAATTTCTGAGCATTAAACTCATTTTTTAAACGTCTCTAGACGCCGACGCTCAAAACGCCTCAAAACGCTCAAAACGACTCATCTCAAAATGGTCGCAGAAGTTCATACTTACTAAATAAATATATTCCATTTAATAAAGGAATTAAGACGGAATTAATTCCAAGCTTCACCGCCGTAAAAATTTCTCAAACCGACGCTCGACACGCTTTTGACGTTAAAATATCGATTTAATCATTTCGTAATATTTCAATCCTTTAATTCACAACCTTAGTGAATTATGAAAAGGAATTCGTTATAATCGATATCGTATCGAAATCACAATATTCGATGTCGTAAAAAGATAATATACAAAGAAACCCTAATTACGGGTTTAGAATACCGTAATCGATGTTCGCTTTCTTTCGAATATTACATTCCACCCCTTACGAAAAAATATCGCATCGAAATTTGTATACCCTAGAAAAAATCGGGTATTTTCCTCATCGCTTCTTCAAGCTCCCACGCGGCTTCTTCGTCCGTGGTGCTCCACAAGACTGACTAACGGAATCGACTTGCTCCGTAGTTGCTGAACTTTGTGGTCAAGTATGGCGCGGGTTCTTCCTTATAGCTCATGTCCGCCCGAGGATCACGCCGCTCGACGAATCACGTGCTTTGGGTCGTGAACGTATTTTCGAATCAGAGACGTGAAAACATTATGGACATTCCCTAGGTTTGGCTGAAGAGCCAACCTATACGACATCGACCTATCCTTTCTAGATCTCATAAGGTCCTATGAAACGGGTCTAAGCTTCCCTTTCGTGCAAAACCCGACAATCCTTTCATGGAGAGACCTTAAGATATACTTTGTCTCCATCCTCAAATCAGAGTTCGGATCACGCGTATCAGTAAGATTTCCGTCTGTCCGAGCCTCTTTTATCCTCACCTAATCACGAATCGATCTCGATCATTTCGCTCATCGCATCGTGCCCTACGACCTTTCTATCACCGACTTCATCCCAATAAAGCGTGATCTACACTTTTGCCATACAAAGCTTCGTGCGACGGGCCATGCCGATCGCCGCTTGGTAGCTATTGTTGTAGGCAAACTCAATCGAGGTAAATGTCTTCCCATTTTGCACCTCGATCCAATATCACCGCCCTAAGCATATCTTCTAGCGCTTGATCGCTCTTTCCGATCGTCCATCGGTTTGTAGGTGGAATGTTGCACTAAAGTTTAATCTCGCACTCAGCCTTCTCTCGCAAGCTAATCCGTAACTGGATGTGAACTTGGAGTCTCGATCGAGGTAATAGATTTGGCACCCATGTAGTCGCATACAATTTCCTTAACGACATACCGCCAACTTATCGGATCCATAAGTGCTTTGAATAGGTAGAAAGGGCACTTTGGCAAGTCTATCCACATTACCCATATGGTCGTATTTCCTCTTCTCGATTTGGGTAAGCTTGTAATGAAATCCATGGTTATATCGTCCCATTTCCATTCGTGGATTTCCAATGGTTGCAACTTCCGTAGGGACGCTGGTGTAGTGCCTTTCACTGTTAGCAAACAAGACAGTTGCGTCTCACGAAAGAAGCCTGCCTCGCTTCATGCCTTCCCACCAAAACTTTTCCTTCGTGTCTTGGTACATCTTAGTATTGCCGGGTGGGCGGTGTAGGGCGACGCGAGCCTCACTCATGATTTCGCTCAAGCTCTGCGCCGTCAGAACGATATCCTACCTTCAAACAATAAGGCGTTATCCCTACTCTTGAAATTCTCAATCCTTCGGACCTTAGTCTTTCTCGGATCTTTCCAACTTTTCCTCCATCCTTTATCTCTCGACAATCCTTTTCTTAGGTCGACGCAGCAGAGTGTAGCGACACGGCTCACAATTGTCTCAAAGCGGTTCCACCAACCAATCCTCATCCTACCAAACTCTTCAACGAGTTTTTCTCTCAGATAAAGAGACATCCTAACTTGGTACGGTTTCTTACGACTCAAGGCGCCACCTACTACATTCGCTTTGCCCGGTGAAAGTTAATACCACAAATGTAATCTTTACTAATTCTAGCCATCTTTGCCTCAGATTCAGATCTCTTTGTTCAAGAAATACTTCAAACTTTATGATCCGTGAAGATCTCACATCTCACACCATAGAGATGGTGTCTCCAAATTTTCAAAGGTATGAACTACAAATGCTAATTCTAAATCGTGGGTTGGGTAGTTCATTCGTGGGGTCCGAGTTGTCTGGATGCATAAGCTATCACTTTTCCTTCTTGCATCAAAACACAACCCACCCAATCTTAGATGCTTGCCGGATAGACTACATACCCTCGTCCACTTCCGGGACCGCTAGAACTGTGCACTCGGTCAATTTTTCCTAAGTATTAGGAAACTCGCCTCGCATTCATCATCCAATTGAACTTGATTCTTCCGAGTAGCCGGGTTATTGGCCTTGCAATTTTGGAGAATCCTCGATGAATCTCCTATAGTAACCAACTAATCCTAGGAAAATTCTAATCTCGTGGCAGTCTTTGGTGATTTCCATTCTCGCACGCCTCTACTTTGGTCGGATCTACTTTTATACCTTCAAGCAGTAACGATGTGTCCAAGGAACATAACTTCCTTCACCAAAACTCACATTTGCTAAACTTAGCAAAGAGTCTTTCGCCTCTCGTGGTTTGCAAACCGCTCAGATGTTTCCTATGATCCTCTTCATTCTTTGAGTAAATAAGGATATCATCTATGAAGATCAAACAAATTTATCCAAAAATGGATGAAATACTCGCTCATGAGGTCCATGAATACTACTGGTGCATTGGTTAATCCGAATGGCATAACTATGAACTCATAGTGGCCATATCTCGGTTCGAACGCAGCCTTAGGTACATCCTCGTGATCAGTATTTTCACCGATGGTATCCCGACTTAAGATCAATTTTAGAGAATACACCGCTCCTCGCAATTGATCGAATGTGTCATCAATTTCGGGTAAAGGGTATTTGTTCTTTAGTGTCATCTTATTTAGTTCTCTATAATCGATGCACATCCTCAAAGAACCATCCTTTTCTTAACGAACAAAACAGCGCCCCTGCGTAAACACTCGCCTAATGAAACCTAGATCCAAAAGCTCGGATTTGGATTTTCACTCTTCTAGTTCCTTTGGGGCCATCCTATAGGCGCCTTCGACACCGGGCTGATCCGGCCCAAGTCGATAGTAAACTCTAGTTGTCATCGTGAGGCAGTCTGGTAGACTTCGAAATACGTCCAAAATTCTCGGACAACTTCAATGTCTTCTACCCGCTCGGGTTTATCCTCTTCGCTCAAATAAACAAGGAATGCATGGCATCCCTTCCGTTCATCATCATCCCAGCTTGTAGGTCGATACTATCGGGATTCTTCTTCCCATGCCGATCCCGTGGAAGTGCGTAGTTTTCTTGTCTGTGAAAGTGAAACGAAATTTTCCTTTCCTTACATAGAATCGTGGAATGATTCTTAGCTAACCACCCATTCCTAGGATTATGTCTACATCATCCATGGGTATTATGTTTAGATCGCTAGCCGTAACCTTAAGTGATCCTAATGTCAACTCTGTGTTCGAGCAAAGTGCGAATACCATAATCCCTCCTATGGGCGATGAGATTCTCATATCCGGCTTGACCTTTCGCACCTAAGGCCCAAAGATTTCACGCATGATTTTGCAATAAAAGAATGCTAAGCACCCGTGATCGAACAAGACTATAATAGGTAGGTTGAGGAGAACTCCCATACCGCCAAGTTTCGGTTTTGTTCGCTCGCCTCCCATGCAGGCGTAGCTCGCCTCGAGCCGGGCCGAGGCTGATGGGGCGCGGGTCTCGTCGATTCGCGGCGGTCGCCGTCCTGCCGTTGTTGCCGCCGCTGGCGCTGGGCGCTGTGGTCGCCACCGCTATTGTTGGGCGGTGGCTGCCACGCGTTGTGGGTTGTTGTTGTGGGCCGCCATTGTGGTCTGGCCGCACCACTTGTTGGGGTTATTGCCACCGAGTTCTTCGGGTTGGGGTTGGAGAACCGTGGCGGCCGGGTTGAAGTCAGATAGCCCTTAGTGGTCGAGCATTGCCCGCCGGTTCGCCTACATCCGAACGTGACACCGGCAATTGTCGCGAATGCCCGCTTGCCCCGCACTTGTAACAGCTTACCACGCTTGCCGCACACACCCTGTGTGCTCTATGGCATCTAGGCATTGAGGTGCCCTCGACTGCTCCTGTGGTCCCTTGCCGGTGGAGCATAAGTCGCTCTTCTTCCACCCTCGCCGCACGTGGTTTCGCCACGCGCTGACTTGCTTCTCCATAGTTTCATGGTTGTTATTCCCGCGGTTGGGCTCCCGCTTCCTTTTCCTCGTCCAAATTACTGCAGTGCCCAGACGACCCCGACTTATTCTCATTATGGTCACTTAATATCCAAAGCTCTGCGAGAGCTTCGATTGTAAGATAGGTCTCCGTACGGCAAGAGACATGCGATTCCATTCTTAACCCTCGACCGAACTTTTCCGACATTTTCAAGTCGGTGTCCACCCGCTCGTGCATATCTCGACATCTCGCAGAAATGCGATCATAGTCGGTCACGCATATCCTTTCTTGTTTAGCAGGAAAATTCGCTCTTTCTTCCTCTTATAGCTCTTAGGGATGTACTTCTCATACAGCCCTCTTCAAATCCTCCCACGAGAATTCCTTTAATGTTCAAATGAAAAAGTCTTCTTTCCTGCTTCCCACCGGTCACTGGTCCGATCAGTCGGAAGGTAACACACGACATCCTTTCCGTGCGTGCACCTTAAGAAGGTAAAACTGCTCAATGGCTCTAACCCATTGTTCGGCTTCTTCGGCCCCTTCCGTTAAAAACAGAGGGTTTTGTCTCGTAATAGTTCTTCGATCCCGCGATCGGGTCGAGGTGGAGGCGGTGGTCAGATTATCCTCTCGTTTTGCTCGGGATTCTACCCTCCTCTGTCTTCCTCGACCTCTCGGGTTCTCTTTCTCGGGTTTCTTCTGAGGCATTCTCGCTATATAAAACATATCATCGCTAATTACTAAACGCTACAACTTAACAACATAAGGTTTTCATAGCTTCTTTAAAGTGATATCAAATAAAACAACTCATCCATAACATAGACAATTGTCACCCAAAAGCCCCACTTGGGTCAAAAATATATGTAGATAGATAAACAAGGTTTGTCAAAAACAAGATGTCCAACATCGAGAATCACAGGAAAACAGAATAGAAGGGTTCGGGCCCACATGGCCCAAAAAAAAAAAAAAAAAAAAAAATAAAATTGAGTTCTAGAACCATGGTGCTGAAATAAAAGGAAAAGCTAGCACACATGCTAGTCATAACAAAACAAATTCTAATTAAAACGTCGCTTAACGCCTTTACGAGTTCCTCCCTACTCGCCTTTCCTCGTGGTCTTCCTCCTTCGAGTCGCCTTCCCATCCGAATCATCCTCACGAGGTCGCACTCGACGGTCCCGCATCACCGGCTTCCATCATCGGTATGTCGCGCAGGTCCGGGTTATCCGCTACCGCATAAGTCGAGTTGTGGCGGATCTGACCCAGCATACTCGGTCGGGTCATAGCTGTGGAAGGCATCTCGATACTCATCCGCGCTGTCCCATGGAAGGGCTCTTCGCCTCGGGTGGTGGTGGATCGGACGCAGTGGTGGTAGGCGGGGCGCGACGATCGGGTGTCCAAAACCGCTTGGCAAGACGGGCTCTCCCAAGGCTCTGTGGCGGCTTGCCTTATCTACCTCGCACATCCCGCCTCGCCCATCCGCATGTGGTACATCGATCAACCTATCTCGAACCTCAAGGTATAGCCACTCCGCGACTGTCACGCCAAGTGTACTCCTGGAGTGAGACAGGTCCCATAGGCGCAGCTCCGTGAGATACTGTACACGTAAGTCGTGTGACTCACGAACCTAGGCGGATCCCCAATCAAATCATAGCCTCGGGAACGCGATAGATGTAGTCTCCCGATACCTCTCGGGCATAACCATCCTGTACAAGGAGTATAGCTAGGAGTCTCTTGATGCCGTCAGTAGTCGGCTACGCCCAAAGCCCTGCTGCTCCTCCACAACCCGGTAGTACGCTGAAACTCGCCTAGTCTTCCCGACGCACATCCAACATTCCCTATAAGCGCATCAGTTCCTCGGTGGGCATGAGGTCCCACCTCCTCCTAGCGATATAGCGCATCTCCATCTCGCCACCATTAAAACTAACGTAAGTCAACTATCGCCATCTCAAAACAGAAGGATAGCGTAACGAGAAGCAACTAGGCTAGAACTATCAATTCTATAAGGTAGGCAACATCATAACGCATAACACATACTACAACTTACCTCTTAGTCTTACCCAAACGATACATATAAGCTGCTCTAATATACACATACATAGGCTATGCTATAAGATCCTTGTATTATACCAACACTTAAACTAGAGTTCAACAGACTCTATCGTATTCTGAGACAGAATTAGAGATTCTGTTCTTCATAACAATGAAGATCAGTGCGTTAGGAGCACGCAGTGAAAACCATGCACAAAACGGAGTCCTAACGAAAGAGATCTAGCTAAACAATTTCACTGCACACCGCAGGAAATTTGGCGCGACCGTGCTTAAAATTTAAATCGAGACGTATGTCGATGTAACACGCTCATCATATCCACGCCTTTAGGTTGAGGCTGAACATTCTGGAGTCGTAAGTGATATCCACGCCATGATTCGTGTCGACGATCACTCATGTCGGTTTGTTGATGAAATGTCGACGCCGTCCTTCCGTAGCTGAGGTCGCCCTCGCTCATCCTTCTCGTCTTTCGCCGCTAAAACTCGAGGCTATCATCACTATCATTCTTCCTAACGCTCACTTGTTCTTGTAAAGAAAAGTAAGAAGTTCATACTTCTATGTTCTTTCACGACACGTGAGCATGCTCCTAGAGTCTAAGTTCGCCCCATGATAACATATCGCTCATCATAAACAAAATTTGAAAGTGGAAAGTAAAGTCTTATTTGAAAATTTTGGAAATATGATTTCAAATGACAATCATGATCAACTCGATACATATCAAAATGGGTTCATTCATTCCATGTTGATCATTCACCGACACTACCATACACTTCCGTCTCCTCAATACTTGAGCACTTGATTAGTTCAATTCAAAATTTTGGAAAATTTTCTTGTTCAACTTCCAAAATTTTATAATAACATAACCTTTCCAAAGTTCTTCCAACTTGCTCATTATGTAGAAATTTTCCATTTCATGAGTTTGAGAAAGAAATGCGATTACCTTTTTCCGGTTGAGCTCGAAGTGATGGAGTGTTGAGAGAGTCATTGATTTCTAGAAGTCCAGCTGACTCGATCTAGATTTAGAATAAAAGGATTTGGCTTACAAAGAGCAAAAGCGCCTCGATACCACTCATCGTTAATGACCCCACTCCGGACCAACCTTGGACTCGGGAGGCTACTAATACTAGGAGAGTATTTTGTGGTTTATATGGATAAAATAGAGATGCATAAAATAAACTAACATGCTTGATCGATATGAGTTGATGTCATAATGGTTTTAAAGGTTTAGCCATCGGACCCCAAAACTCGCCTCGATCCGACGGACTCAATAGTTCATAAGCAAAAGCATAAATAAAGAAGTTCAAAGCGTAGCAAATGAAAGTGTGTGAATACATATACGATTTATATGCATTCAAGGTATAAATCACAAATTCTAGATAAATCGGTCAAGGACATCAACCTCAACACATTCCCCATCATCACTATCGAGCTCAACCCGCATTTAAAAACAAACATGCGGTGGCTAAGTACAAGAAATTGCACTCATGGACTTATGTCAAAACATTTGATAACATTCGATTACCGCCATTATCGAGTAAGTCACAAGGGTTTTATTTAAAAATGCCTCAGGCTTACCAAATCATTTTTAGTCAGAACATAGCTCGCCGAGCATTTTCGCGTGTATGGTCCGTATCCCATAGTCACTATACATAGTAATAATAATAATAAACGCCGAGAGGAGGCCTCCCATCTACGACGCCGTGACCGGCCGTAATCCCGACAAAGACACATCACTCTGCAAGCATATGTTACACAACAGATAGTTCCAACCTTCACGCCAATCCTAGCTGCATTTATCATCCGCACAGACCCGACATTAAAAGGTCAGTGCTACCACAACAAATGATATAATAGTTCCAACCATCTCACACCTCTACCCGGACATAACAGATAGATCCATACACAAAACGAAATATTTTCGCGGTGTAATGCAAGAAACATTTGATAATGCTTGTAGAATAAGTGCTGTAAATAAACTCATTTGAATAACAAAGAAGTCACATTTTAGCGGGTAAGAACAAGGCCCACATTTTGAAGATAAGAAGCCCACCGACTATGGTTCGTTGTAAAAGTCCCAGGTTCGCTCGTCGTCAAAACCCGTCATTGCTTCAAGGCCCACATCCTTTAAAAAAGCGAGGCTTTAGTACGTCCACACCTTTACGAAAAAGCGAGGCTTTAGTAGGTTCGTTCGCTAAATCAAAATCCTTAGTGAATTCAATACGCCCTAACACGCATAATCAATTGTTCTCGCTCCTCGAGATACGCTCAACGATAAGCGCTTTTCGATATATGGATTTTATTTGTGAAATCTTTCTTACTAATGAGGTATCATACTCAATTAGTATATCTTACGCTGCATCGACGATTTATAATCGTGAAATCGTATATTTGACTTAAAAAGTCAACACCACAACAAAGTCAACGATTTGACTTTTAAATAAGAATTTCACTATTTCGCTTTATAAATCGAATTTGATTGATTTGGAAACATAAAGTCCTATTTTCGATTTATCACGCAAATCAAGGACTTATAAATAGTTTCATTTAATAAACCTTTTATAAATAAAAAACGATTTTCTGCTTTTAAAACGTTATAAAATGAACGTTTGTCTCAAACATAGCAATCTATGTTCATAAAATTTTGTAAAATTCAATTATGTCCAGAATATTAATTTAACAAATATTTTATTAATAAACTGATTTTAAAAAGTATTTAAAAATCCTTATTAATTATCGAAAACTCGATAATTAAATTAAAAAATGTCAAATGTCTTTTGAAAAATTTTCTAAATTAATATAGTGCATTATTATACACTATGGTCCAGAATATGAATTTATAAAATTCAAATGATATTGTTTGCTATTTATTATATATATACATATATATACTTACGATAATTACAACAATTAGGGAATAATTATCCAAACATTCCCAAAATTGATATATACCTAGTATAATATCCCAACATCAATATACATCATTAATATAACCCATAGTTCACCATAACCATTCATTTAATAATATATAGCATTTTTCACGGTAATAACTTGATAATTACCAAATAATTAGCAAACAATTTCTAAAAATTCCAAATAAATTCCAACATGATTAAACATTATACTATAACATTATAACATCATAACATCAACCAAAAACATTTGAATCATCACCATATGGAGCTCAATAGCTCTCGGCTTTTTGGATTCAAAATGTTATTTGATTTTCAAAATTCCAACAATTATATACTATGTTTATACACTATAGTATAGTAATATAACATCATAATATTTATCAAAACTAATTAAATCATCACCTTCAAGAGCATATCACTCACGGTTTATTTGATTTAATTTAGTATTTGATTTCCAAAAATTCTAATAATTTCACACAATGCATAAACAATATACTAAAGTATTAAACACCATTGCTCGATCAAAATAAAATCATACACCAACCTATACCTCTCTTATGCTCACAGATTATTTAAAATCCAACATATGGTTTTCAAAATTCTAAATAAATTATAGAACATATAATCAAGGTTCTAAAGCAATAATATGCTATCAGATGCTTGAAATAAAAATTATACACCAAGGTATGCTCATACATAGCTCACTAAGATTAACAAGGTTTTAGCTAGGGTTTCCAATAATTTTAAATAACATACTATAGTCTTAAATCATAACATAGATCAATAATACATGCTTAGAATATACTAAGATTCGGTCCTTATCCAACATTTTGTACCATTTTCGAAAATTATTTCCAATACATCCTATGGTTTCGAAAATTATAAATATACAAGCTAAATCCTTACAACATTTCATATACAACATCTCATGCTCATGCTTATTTTTTTTTTTTGAAAATAAAACCCATCAAGAACATACACATAACCATAGCTCATACTCAAGAACACTTAAACACATACATAGACATACATAATACTTTCAAACCTATACATTTATATTAAAACACAAGTATTTTTTTTCGATTAAATGGAGATAAAAATCAAGCTAAAGACCATGTATTACCTTGAGAATGGTATAGGATGACAAGAACACTATATGGTATCAAGGTTTGGGATGAGAAATGGAGGAGAAGAAAGAAAATAAATCTGAAATTAGAGAGGGATGCTCTCGCTCTCGAAAAGTAAAATGAGAGAATGGAGTGTATTTTGTGTGTTTGAAATTGTGAGAGAATGGAAGAGATCTCTCCCAATACCTCTCTCTACACGGTTACACACACACATATAGGGCATTATTGCTGCACTTGGGAAGGAGATGATGATTAAAGAGTGCAAAATAGCTTTCCACGATTGGGCAACATTTAAAAGTGAAATGATCCGCATTTACGGGAAGAAGGAAATCGGGCGCATTAATGAGGGGTTCAGGGGCTGATTTTATCTTTCATTACATATATACATGTATTAATCACAACATAGGTTATAGATATATAATACATGTCATAAAAAATAATTAAATCAACACATAAACAATATTTCGAAACTATCAAAATAATTGAGAAAATAGGATTTAAAATATAATTACACCTATTATTGATACTCATGTTATTTTCGATCATATATATCATAATATATGATTTAGATATTAAATAATAGCATAGGATAAAATTATTACACATTTCACGCATTAAAAACCTAATTTCAAAATAGGTTTCAAATTTTATAAAACTCAAACTATCGAATTCTATGGTTCAAAACTTATTTCAATGCTTAATAATATTCATATATATCATATTATAAAGTTTAGATATAATATGATAATTTAATGGTATCATTTCATGCCAAAAACCATAGTTTAGAAAACTATGGTTTTCGAATTCCATTAATTGGAATTATCGAGTTTTATAACTCAATTATTGGTTTTAATAATTATTTATACAGAAATTATATAAAATAATAATAGGAAATTAATTATAATTTTCGAGCATTAAACTCATTTTCAAAACGCCTCAGACGCCGACGCTCAAAACGCCTTCAAACGCTCAAAACGACTCATCTCAAATGGTCGCAGAAGTTCATACTTACTAAATAAATATATTCCATTTAATAAAGGAATTAAGATGGGAATTAATTCCAAGCTTCACCGCGTCAGAAAATTTCAAACGTCGACGTTCGTCGATACGCCGACGTTAAAAATATCGACGAATCATTTGTAATATTTCAATCCTTTAATTCACAATCCTTAGTGAATTATGAAAAGGAATTCTTTATAACTATATCGATCGAAATCACAATATTCGATGTCGAAAAGATAATATACGACAAAACCCTAATTACGGGTTTAGAATACCGTAATCGTGATGTTGTTTTCTTTGGAATATTACATTCCACCCCTTTACGAAAAATATCGTCCCAAAATTTGTATACCTCTAGAAAAAAAATCGGGGTATTTTTCCTCATCGCTTCTTCAAGCTCCCACGTGGCTTCTTCTTCGTCCGTGGTGTCTCCACAAGACTGACTAACTGGAATCGACTTGCTCCGTGAAGTTGCCGAACTTTGTGGTCAGTACGTGCGGGTTCTTCCTATAGCTCATGTCCGCTCGAGGATCACGCCGCTTGATGAATCACGCGCTTTGGGTCGTGAACGTATTTTCAGAATCGGTGAGACGTGAAAACATTATGGACATTCCCTAGGTTTGGCGGAAGAGCCAACCTATATGATCTTCGACCTATCGCTTTCTGGATCTCATAAGGTCCTGTGAAACGGGGTCTAAGCTTCCTTCGTGCAACACCGACAATCCTTTCGGCTGGATAGACCTTAAGATATACTTTGCCTCCATCCTCAAATCAGTAGCTTTCGGATCTACGCCGTATCGGTAAGATTTACTATCGTCCGAGCCTCTTTTATCCTCAAACCAATCTATCGAATCCATCTCGATCATTTCGCTCACCGCATCGTGCCCTACGACCTTTCTATCACCGACTTCATCCCAATAAAGCGGTGATCTACACTTTCGCCATACAAAGCTTCAGACGGGCCATGCCGATCGTCGCTTGGTAGCTATTGTTGTAGTAAACTCAATCGCAGGTAAAATGTCTTCCCACTCATGTTTAGATCTTTTGCTCGAAAAAGTACTTCAAACTCTTATAATGCAGTAAAGATCTCACTCTCCTCCATAGAGATGGTGTCTCCAGTTTTAGTGCATGAACCACTGCGGCTAGTTCGGTCATGAGTTGGATAGTTCGTTCATGTAGTGCGAGTTGTGCGGATGCGATGCTATCACTTTTCCTTCCATCACACAGCCAGTCCGTTCTTAGAAGCATCGAGAATAAACTACATATTCTTTATCGCTTGGGCCGCTTAGCAGGCGCGCTTGTCAATTTTCCTTAAGCTTTTGGACATTAGCCTCCTTCTTGATCCATTTGAACTTGATTTCCTTCGGAGTGGTCGGGTTATTGTCCTTGCAATTTTGGAGAATCCTCGATGAATCTCCGATAATAACCAGCTAGTCCGGAAACTTGATCTCGTTCTAGGTCTTGGCGATCTCCATTCTTGTCGACTTCTACCTTGGTGGATCTAGTTTAATTCCTTCGGCGGACATAATGTGTCAGGAACATTACTTCTTCAAAACTTCGCATTTGCTAAACTTAGCAAAAGTTGTTCATCTCTCAGGATTGCAACATGATCGAGCTAAAACACACTCAAATTCACCATATACGCGAGGTAATTGTGGCGGGATAAGTTAACGAGGTCGTCTCAAGGAAAACTTAGCAGGCGATTGTTGGTTGGTGCCGAAAGCGATTAAATCTAAACATTCTAATACAAGCGAGGGTTGAACATGCGAATTGAAATACGAGAAAATAAGCAGCGATCTAGCGGGGTTGTCGATCGAGCTAAACTAATTAACAATAAATCTAAACGGGGTTGTCGATCCTAGTTGAACTACTGACGGGATAAATCGAAAACAATAAACAAAGCAATATAAATCGATTGAACATGAAAACAATCCTTTGTCACTATGGAATTGAATTAATAACAATCACAAAGCAATAATTCTATGAAGTTAAATCCGATAAACATGATAAATCCCAAAGTATAAATCGATAAGTAATCTCGAAACAAAGCTGTAATTATTCTAATAAAACATGAATTGAAAGGATGAAAAGCATAAATTAATACTATAAAATTTTATACGTGTTTCTTTGAAGAAATCCCGGAAAAAGGGCGGGGGCGGCGACTGCGTGCTCAAGCGAAGGCGGACGCTTTTTGACCTGGCGCGATATTTATATAAATTAAAGATGGCGCGGGTTCGGGTGGCGTGAGCTCAAAATCGTTCGACTTGAAAGTGAGCGCTGGTTAACGAGCGCTCGGCGAAAACTCGACTCCTTTGGATCGCCCGGCTCAAAGTGAGCGGAGAAATAGGTGGCCCGAGATGGGCGGATGTGCGTGCGGGTTGAAGTGGCATGGGCGTGCGGGAGAAACCTTTGGGCAAGGCCGGGCGTCGGACAAGGGGCGGCGTGGGCGGCGGCGGGCATGGGCATGCGGCGTCTTGGTTGAAACGGCCTTCGGCCCGAAGCGGCCGAACGTCGTGAACCGGGGCCCGGCTCCAAAGCCGGTGTGCGGCGTGGGTGGCCGGGGCGGCGGCGGGGTGAGTGGCGGCATGGAGGGCGGGATCCGGTAGAGGGGGGCCTGGCCGGCGGCCAGTAAAGGGACATCTTGAGCATCGGTGGAAACAGCGGGAAATTCCAAGCAACGTGCTCGGGGGGAAGCGGAGTTGGGCGAGGCTCATGATCTTTGGCGGGGCGTCTTGGCGCGCGGGCGGGTCTGGCCGGGCGCTCCTGTGGACCGAATTCGTTCTTCCTTGTTTGAACTCCGATTTTGATCATTTCCCATGAACTCTGTCGAGATGATCTTCATTATACTTGATCCTTGGGATTCATTTCATCTTATTTAATGACAATTTTCTGCAAAACATTGAAGCGAATAAAGTAAGTCCAGATGGATAAATACTAATCAAACCCGGCAAAATAGAAAAACCATAGAAAATAACATGTAAAAAATACCAGAATCATCACAAAATCATACCAAACAACCCCCACACTTATCCATTTGCTTGTCCTCCAACAAAGTCTATTAATAAAATTGAAAGATAACTCAAATCAACACTCTTATTCTAATCAATCAAACCTTATTGCATTTCCCACTTGGTGTTCTGAATTGAAGATAATTGTGAAATAAATAAAACGACAATTGATTTCCAATAAATAAAAGGTAATCTCTTGGACCCAACTCTCGTTAGGGTGAACTAACTAATGTGGTCAATTTAACAACAAGTTTCTTTATAAAGCATAAAGAATGTTTTAAATTTGGAATAATATTGAAAGGGCACTCTCGATGAACTCGGAGTCTCCTGCGTGGTTTCCATTCCATTTCTCAAATTCGAAGAGGAACATAATCCCATCCTCCCTTTCAACAATCTCAACAAGATCGGAGCTTTCATACTCCTCATTTTCTTCTTCTTTTTCAATTTTTTTTTGTATATAAAATGAAACAAGTATATAAGCAACCAATGTTAACACTACCCTAACATTAGCCGGGACAAATCAATCAATTTTCCCTATTCATTTTCTATCAATCATTCGTCGATTCACATTATACTCAAATCATATATCACCAAAAGTTTGGAAATTCAAATCGGTTTGACCAATACCACGAGTTTATTTCCGTCAGATCCCTAACACCGCAAGAAAAAGCTTACATCCAAACAATCAAAATAAACCAAGGGCCGTCATTAAGCATCCAATATATAAAGCAACAAAGGCGGCAAACATCCCCACTTAAATCGAACTCCCGATTTAAAACATTAAAAGCTCAAAATGAACATGAGGATGATCTTCCACCGATAATCGGCGAATGTTTGGGAGATGGAGCATCCGGCCTCTACGGTTTCCGGATCGAAAAACAAACTCAACAACAACGGATAGTCAAGAACAACGAAACAAGCAAAAAGAAAGAAAAAGAAAATAAAAACCGTGGGTGGCTCCCGGAAGTACTCGGTTTAACGTTAAGCACGGCGTAAACCGGAAAACAACGGACTATCCATAGTCCCGCCGCGGGGAATACCATCTCGGCGGGCATCGGTGGTAACCATATAAGAGCGAGGGACATTAAAGAAAGTAATGCACAATTTAAGCTCAGTCGAACATCTATTCTCCAAAATAAAATAAATAATTTCAATTCCCAAAGTATAGTACTTTGGTGAATTAGGATGTTGACAAAAAAATGATGTTACCTCGATCTTTGTCCTCGATTTGTCCTCCTCAGGGATCCCGTTACTCCAATTGTTGAAGGCGGTCAATCAACTTCCAGTGGGCTTTGGCATGTTTGCAACTTCACTGCTCTTCCCCGTCGACCACCCAATCAATTTCCTCGTGGCTCCGTTTTGCTCCTCATCCTCCGTGCCCATTTTCCCCATTTCCACCTCCTCTTGCGGCGGCTCTTGGTGGCTCTCCCTTCCTTCAACAATTGGGTCCTTTCGAGTAGTGACCGTCGGGTTGATCGGGTTGGTGTGGGAAAGTCGGCTCATCGATGTCTCTTCCACCCATTCTCAATACTTGGGTCACTATCTGAAACGATGACCCTTTGGACGCGGATTGGATTGGAGGTTCCCCATTCTTGCAACAACTCTTTAAGCGGTGTGAACATGCCCATTTGCGTCTCAAGCGAGATGAGGTGTTTGCGGCATCCTTTGTTAAATTGGATCCATTGTGGGGTGAGCGAATCCTCAAAATGACCTACGGGGTGGTGATGCGTGTGGTGGTGAATAATACTCCTTGGGGTCGTCCCTTTGTTCTTTGTGGGGTTGGATCCCGGAGGGATTGGAGGCTTGATCCTCATAGTAAAGTGGGTGGTTGATCCCAATATGGTTTATAGGCTTGCGGGGGTAGGGATCGTGGGTTTGATACTCATGGTTTGGCGGGTATCCTCGGATAGCAATTGGGCTCTTCCCAAGAATTTGCCCAATCTGACGAATTCTCCTCCCGGCACAGCGCCACTTAAATCTTCGGGTAACCCGCTTGGATACCTCAACAAAACAAGATCACCGCGCCGGGGGAAAATGCGAAGCGAACAAAAAAACCGGAAAACAAACAACCGAACAATCCTAAAGTTTTCCCCAGCGGCCTTGAAATTGATTGAGCTAAAAAACACTCAAATTCACTGCATGATTGCGGGTAATTGTGGCGTGATAAGTTAACAGTGTCTCTCAAGGAAAACTTGCAGGGAATTGTTATGTGGGCAAGCGATTAAATCTAAATTCTAATACCGCGAGGGTTGAACATGCGAAAGGGAAATACGAGAAAATAAGCGGCGATCCTAAGGGGGGTTGTCGATCGAGCTAAACTAATTGAATAAATCTAAACCGGGGGTTTGTGATCCCTAGTTGAACTACGGCGGGGATAAATCGAAAACAATAAACAAAAGCAATATAAAGCGATTGAACATGAAAACAATCCCTTTGTCACTATGGAATTGAATTGATAACAATCACAAAGCAAAATTCTATGAAGTTAAATCCGATAAACATGATAAATCCCAAAGTATAAATCGATAAGTAATCTCGAAAGAAAGCATGTAATTATTCTAATAAAACATGAATTGAAAGGATGAAAAGCATAAATTAATACTATAAAATTGTATTTGTGTTATCCTTTGAAAAATCCCGGAAAAAGGGGGAGGCCGGCCCGGCATGCGTGCTCAAGCGAGCGGACCTTCTTTTGACCTGGGGCGATATTTATATAAATTAAAGATGGCGCCGGTTCGAGTGGCGTGAGCTCAAATCGTCGACTTGAAAGTGAATCGGTTGGCGAACGCTGGGAAAACATCGACTCGCTGTGGCCCGACTCAAAGTGGCAGAGGAAAATAGGTGGCGGATGGGCGCGATGTGCGTCTTTGGTTGAATGGCGGGTGTGCGGGAGAAGGGGCGGGCAAGTCCGGCCGGACGGGCCCAAGCGGCGTGGGCGGCGGCCGGGGGCGGGCATGCGGCGTCTTGTTGGGGAAACGGCCTTCGGCCGGGCAAGGCGTGGTGAGCCGGCCCAAGCCAGCCCGGCGGGTGTGGAGGCATGGGGGCCGGCGCTAGGTGGCAGTGGCCGGTGGGCACGGGATGCCGGCGGGGGGCCAGGCCCTTGGGCGGCGGGGTGCGGCGGGAGCCTCTTGGCGCGGTGGGAAACAGCGCCGAGGAAATTCAGCAGCGGCCTTTCAGCCCGTCGTTGGAGTAAAGTCGTGCGAGGCTCCCGGACTTGGCGGGCGTGCGTGCTTGGCTTGGACGGGTCTTGGGTGGCCTGGCGTGACGACGTTTCCGTTCTTTCGCGAACTCCGATTTTTGATCCGCTTTCCCTATGAACTCTGTCGAGATGATCTTCATTATAATTGATCCTTGGCGATTCATTTCATCTTATTTAATGCCGATTTTAAAAACATTGAAATGAACAAAGTAAGTCCGAATCGATAAATACTAATCAAACCAGCGCATAAATAGGACAAACCATAAAAATGACATGTAAAACAATCCAAGAATCATCACAAAATCATACCAAACCCCGGTTCTTAGATGTTCCTTATGGTCTTCGTTTTTGAATAGATGAGAATATCCTTATGAAGACCAAACAATTTATCAGTATGGATGGAACACCTATTTATGAGGTCCTAAATACGGTGGTTGTTAGTCGAGCAGCACAACTAAATTCATAGTGGCCATACCCGTTCGGAATCGGTCTTGAATCGTCTTGGCCGTCCTTGAGTTGGTGATAACGACTTTAGGTGATCTTTGAGAATACACTTGCTCCCGTAATTGATAACGGTCTCAATCCTTGGCAAGGATATTTGTTCTTGCGTCTCTTATTGATTCGATTCTTCATCCCGAGGAACCATCCTTCTTTTTGACAAATAAGGCGGGCCCCGGTGAAACACTAGGTGCGATAAAACCTGGGTAAAAATTCTTGGTTGGATCTTACATTTTCGGTTCTTTGGACCATCCTATAGCGTGCCTTCGACCTGGGGCGATCGGGTTCAGGTTGATGGTAATTCATGTCTTCGGGGGTAATCCGGTAGATTTTAGGAAAACTCAGGAACTCGAACAATCTCTACATCTTGATTTCGTCTTCTTTCTTCTCCATTCGGGTAAACAAGATCGGCATCCTTTCTTGTTTATCATTCTTCTGCCAGTCGACACAATCGGGACTTTCTTCCTATCTTGATTTGGAAGTCGTTTCCTTGTCGGAAAATGGAATGAATTTTCCTTTCTTTTGAAATGGGAATGGTTTATATCAATCCATTCAAAATTATCTACTCCCCATGGGTATTATGTTCAAAGTTGCGAGAACCTTAAGTGATCTAAGTTACTCTGGTTCGACAAGTATCATCTTGATCATAATACCTCCTTTGGGTGAAAATTCTCTTCCGATTAGCCTTCGGATCTAAGTTCCAACATATCAACACTGTTTTGCTTGAAGGAATCAAACCCCGTGTCGAACAACAATAACAGTGCGTTGAGAAGAATTCCATACCCGGGTTTCCACGTTTATTCGTTTGCCTCCGGTAGGCACGCTCTAGCATGGGGGGGGTGACGGTGCTTGCCCTTTTGATTTTGTTCATTTTCTTTGCTTGCGTTGTCGGGTGGTTGCCGCCTCTTCTTTGGGGTTCTTTGCCATTGTTGTTGGTACTTCTTCGAGGTTGGGGTGGAATTGGATAAACAGGGATTGGGGTGATTCGGCCCCCATTTGGCGTATCCGGCGATTATTTCATGTGCCCTTTCACCGCCTTAAAAGCGCGCGCCCCGTTCCTTTGTGCATCTTACGGTATTCAACGCGGAAGAGCCTAAACCCTCTTGTGGGCCTCTGGGAAAAAGGGCCTCTTCCTCCCATCCGAGGCACCCGTTCCCTTGCCATTCTTATCGGTTGTTCACATTATCGAAATTCCCCGGTTTTGCTACCAAAACTTGCTTCCCTTTCCTTTTCCCTTATCCGCTTAGTATCGGGATGTTGATTTATCATCGCATGGCCTCATATCTAAAGCTCGTCCGAGCCCGGTATAGGTTAAGTCTCCATGGTGGCGAGACATCCTTATCTGCGACGCGGGCAGACCTAAACCGACATCTTTGGGTATGTGTTAACTTGATCGGGTGCATACCGACATGTCGCGAAGGTGCGATCATAGTGAGTTCTTGTCTTCTTTGCTTCAGCGAAGAATTGTCTTTCCTTATTTTTCTATAACTTTTGAGGGATATTACTTGTCGTACATCTATATCTTGAAGTCTTCGGTAAATTAATCCATTTATAGGTGTAAAAATCTTTCTTGAACTTCCATGGGAAGTCGGTCGAAGAAAAGTGAAAAGTAATGCTGCAGCGGTCATTCTTAGCGGTGCATCTTAGAAAGTCAAAATCCGCTCCATTGTTGCCTCGTAGGGATTTTTTCCCGCTACTACAAAAAGCGATTATAGACTACGCGTTTTATGTGTATACATGTGCATCGGTAGTGTGAGAAAAGTGGTGTAAGAAAAGTGAAGGCGCATACCATTCTTGCTTTTTAGCGTGGTCTATACCATTATAGACTACTTCGCTTTACCGACATGACTAAACTTTTCGGCGTGTCTATGCCATGAACTTCTGGGAAAATGCGGCGCGCTATACTGACTTTGGCGTGGTCTATACCATGTATAGACTACAACATTTTATAGACTCTGAACTTTTCTGCGTGGTCTGTACCCTCGAACTTCTGAGAAAAGGCAGCGCGTACACTCGTTTTTGTAGTCTATACCCGCTATAGACTCTGCTTTTTGGCACATAGACTACGGCTTTTCGGCGTGATGCATGCCTCGAACTCTGAGAAAAGGCAGCATGCACTCGTTTTTATCGTAGTCTATACCCGCTATAGACTTGCTTTTTGTACGCATGACTCTGACTTTTCTGGCGTGGTCTATACCCTGAACTACACATTAGTTACGGCTCGTATACTACTGTTTTTGTCGTAGTCTATACTTATAGATTACTGCTTTTTGTACATAGACTTCGGCTTTTTCGCGTGGTCTATACCTGAACTTCTACGATGGTTGGCTCGCCTCTGACTTTTTGTCGTGTAGTCTATACCCATTATAGACTGTTTTTGCACATAGACTAGACTTTTCTGGCGTGGTCTATCACAAACAGAACTACAAAAAAAATTTCGCACATACACTCGCTTTTTGTCGTAGTCATATGTATTAACTACGGTTTTGAGTTTATTTACTACGGTTTTAATGCGAATTTACTGACTTTTCTATTACAACCGTAGTCGATTTAATAACAACTTCGGTTTTCGATTTCAGCGAAGTAGTTAATTTCTTTATTTAAACACATACTGATTAATAAAGCTGCAAGCAAATGAGTTAAAATATCTTTGACTACGTTCGAAATCACTATTCGAAATATCTGATATGTTTTCATTACATTACAAAATCTTTATACTGAAAATATCTGATACATTTTCATTCATTTACAAAATCACTTATCTGAAAATCTTATGCGTCACATAACAAAACAATAAGACCGTATCCACGTATCGCGGTACAAAATAATTGAAATATCGATCACTTTACAACTAAAACATCACGGACTATATGTGAAGAAGCATGAAATTTGCCCGTTCAGCCGAACTTCATCAATGTCCTCTCGAGTAAGGCCAGATTTTGAAACTATTAACAATTCGAAAATAGAATATTAGCACTCTTGTATGAAAAAAAAAATGATTATATTAAAGATTGAAATGGAATTATCTTACATGTGAACATAAAGAAATGGAACCGGTCTTCATAACTTCCGATTATATCTTTCATGAGCGTGATACGAAAGAACCGCATTGCTTGGAATCGGGTTGTCTTGGACACTTTTAAAATATCAAATATTAGACATGTAGATATATATGAAATCGACATATAACAAATGTGATTTGATAAATGAAAATACCTTTACAATTTTCGACTTGGTTCTTGCTCTTTTCTCAATTTTGCATTAAACATAAAAATTGCCATGACGATTAATAGTAATTAGATACTACCACAAATACACACATTTCAAAGTCTGATACGTTGTCGGTAAATAAGCGGATGATAAGCTTTCTTGAACAATAACTACAACAACTGGGTTGGAGAACAACTCGATAGTAGGCACTAGAGTAAGTTGAACCATACGTAGATTTTGTGAAAATAGTCTACTTTTTATTGCAACTCGAGCTCGAGTTGATAGAAGAATAAAAACTGCGTATTGCGGAGGTGGGAAAGGTTTGGATGAAAATACTAAAGCATAGGAAGAGCTTATGGCTCACCAAACAGCCCAAATCTCTAATGATTTATGACTTTGTCTCGCATGTGGACTAGGTGAGCGAGCAGGAAGCAACCGACTCCCGGAACCTACAATGATCGAGCCTAGAACCTAGCGATATGGAGCATGGCGGAGACACAGACGAAAGTACTTTCACGGTAATTATTCTTTGTCGTGATGCTCGGTTAATTTAGAAAGCAGGAAGAAAACTAGCAGAGTCTTGCATCGCGATCAGCGTCAAGCATCTGCGATATACATGATTTTCGAGAGATGGGGATGCACGTACTAGTTAGGCGAAATTGATGAAGTTCAAATTTTAACGACAACACTTACGGGAATCAATTTGAAATGTACGTCTGAAAGAGGAGAATGATGATGAAACATGGATCGGGGCTATGTTTCTGGAATAATATCCTCGAGCGAGCCTTTGGATTCGACCTGAGTTGAGATTGTAACACTCGAAATGTGCGATTAAGTAAAAAACACAAGGCGAAAAAGTCGATAGATATAGTCGACAAAACATGCGAGGAAAATAGAAGGGACTTCTTCACGAAATTAAGAGAGGATAGAAGGGAGAGGCGGGCGTATAAATCCCCGAAGGATTTACAATTCCATCTGCATGACTGTCGGTGATCAGATGAAGGAACAAGCGAGAGAACCCGACAAGTGCGTTTCTTGCAAGTTCTCGTAAAGAATCACTAATCACTACATTATCTTTTATCTTATCGATGAAGCATTGGAATCGTTAGGAATCCGTCCATTAAAGTGTTGTTGCTATAGTTTATAACTATTTGATTGCATAATCGTTAGGTCCGTCCATCCATGAGATGTCAGGCGGGAAACTAATGAACACTTGTTTCCGTAATGTAAAAGTGAATCTACCGACTGATACCCGTTGACCTGAAAGAAAGTTGTTGTTTTGTGGGACTCTTCTCACAAATACATCTCATATTTCATCGATAATATTATGCCCAAAAGGTCCACCTACATGACTTCATTGCATTCACTTTAAGAGGAAAAATAACTTGCTTTTAATATATCTTTTCGAATTAGACATCTTTCCTCACATTTCTCTATCAAATTAAAATATAATGGTCACAAAAAACAATGATTTTCTTCCTGCATTCTATTTTCTACTATGATTTGCAGCATAAATTAACTAATGCCATACTATATATGTGAATCTCGCCCGCATTTGTTGTTTCCCAACATCATCACTTTTCGACCACTAACGACAACGTCGATAACGGAAAAACAATGCTGGAGCTACGACTAATAACAACTATTTATTCACTAATCTCGACTTTAATCACAAAAATTAATAAAATAACTAAGCTCTATCTATCATCAACAAGCGATCTCGGTTTAGATGTACCATTCCGGTGACCAACCAAACTTGTATCCACGCGATTCGAGTTTAAAATCTAAAATGCATACGTGAGGCGAGATAATATCATATTGATGCTTGAAGTGAAGAGACAATCAAAGTCTATAAAATATCCGGATACTAGGTTTTCGATTTGGGGCCCCAATCTAGCAAATAGTCGTCAAAACCCAACAAATAATTTCCAATTCACGAAAAGAAAAGAAGGAATTAAAGAATTCGATCTTACGTGTTGACAATATATTTCAGATTATCATCACGAATGCGATGACTAAGAGGTCGAAGATAAATCGTTTCTCCATGAGGATCAACTACGTAAGAATCAATGTTCCCTAATCGATAGAAAACATATAATATTAGACATGTTGAGAAAAAAGAAGATAATGGTGATGAACTAAGATTTAAGACTTACCTACATTGCCGTACTATCACTAATTGATTTTGAGATACACGCTCAAACCTATCGGCCCAAACGCGTGTTAGGTGCATCTTGATCGCCCTTGAGACATATGATATCTCAAATGGATTCACAAACCATGATCGACCAGTGTAGTTGTACTCTCTTGAACTCTTGGAATAAGTGACTAACAAATAAATAAAATGTATTAAATAAACATATACTTAACATTGCAAAATAAATTTTGAAAGAGTAAATTCTTACTACATATAAACCACAACGCAATTTCACGGAATTGGCTCTAATTACATAAAGCGGATGATGTCTTGAGATGTACGAAAATCTCGAAAGAACTTACCAAGATTTCATCTTCAAATGGAATTAATATCCTTTCCCGTCCGTCAAAGTTTTTTCAACATGTAAATCTGACACTTTCATGGACAGAATGCAAAGTGTCAAAACTTCACATTCTCTCCTTAACAACTCTTTGCCGTACTTTTGTTTTCTTGCGGGAAAAGACACCACTAATTTGCATAAGCATAAATGTAAATAATAATAACAAATAATCATCATTGTCGATCAATACGTTCACACTACGGTTCTAAGTCATTAATATATCGTAGAACAAATAAATCACTATGACTAACGAGGTTCGTAATTCTAGTTTGTTAATCGATGTGTACCTTTGTCACGGTTACAAACATCTACATATATCAAACTAAGGTTGGAAATGGAAGAAAGAAATGTTCACGCTAGTTTACATCTAATTGTCTCATGATATATTGATAAACTTGCAAGTTTTAAGCTGCGTAAGGTGTGTTTTGTATGGCCTAATTATGAAATGTGAAATGGTGTTGCTCGATAGCTTTGTATTGTGTAAATCTCGAAAAATGTAAGTTATTGATTACGTAAATGTTGCGAGAACAATGTAAAGGTGAATATCCTCTTTATGAAGTTATTGTGTAAGAACTTTCTAAAAGCGACTGTGGTCGTGGAAGATCTCTGCTTATGTTGATTATGTTGCCTTTGGAAGATGCTACTCGAACCTTGAAAACAATGAATGGGAAAGCGGATTGGTGGTGCTCATACTCTGAGTTAATTTTGCCACGAGTTGTCTGTGATTATATAAGTCTTCATATTGCCCAGAAAAAGTACTTCCTATTTTATATGTTTACCTCGTCGGAAAGTGAATTATCTTTGACTGTTGATGTAATGATAATTCGGTTCTTAATCTTACTTGAGTCGCCCATGCTTAGGGATGGTTGTACTAGATCTTAGTTATGTATCATCTCCTTTCTTGACCTACTTGGCAACCTCTTTACAAATCTTCACTGGGAGCTCGGTCCGGATGCAAAGGAAGGCCATTTTCTGGTAGGAATATGTGGATGGGACATGATCCTATGAGCAATTATTCTTACCCTAGTCTTTGCTTTGGGTCCAAAAGGAAAAATGTGAGTGCTAACTTAGACAATTCTAGCGATGTATTAATGCTGAACATTGTTCTTGCAAAACTTTATGAAGACAATGAACACCAAATAATAATAACAAAGCGTAAGTTTATGAGTAATAATAATAATAACAAATAATCATGTTAAACTAAAAAATAATACATAACGTATCAACTTTCTCAATCAAGACCACTTGGCGATCATCTTCATACCATTCTCCCTTCACTTTGTCCTTGAGGTCTTCTTCCACCTCAAAATTCACTTGTTTGATCGAACAACTTCCACTTTTCTTCATAATCTTTACGGTGCTTTCAAATTTTGTAGTGCAGCGAGTTTTTCACTCTGTCGTGTAGGTGACATATCATCATTTCTTGTTGTTCTCAGATTTTCTTATCTCCCCGTGACTTACCTTGTCTATCTCCTTGGATTTTTGAAGAAAGTAGTAGGAGTAACATAACTACTACTCGCACATGCCAGGCGTTCAGCGCTTTGTAATACACGTAAGCAAATCTTCTCCCAAAGTATTAGTCTTGATTCACCTTCTTCTTTAGGCGTGCAATCATCCTTTAGTATACAAATGAAGATTCGAGCAGTTAAGTTCAGGCGGTTAGTATATGCATGTATTATAAAAATTTATGTTATAATAATAGCAAGATTATTCTGATATATCATCATCATAATAGCGAAAATTTTATAATGTATGTATCATAAAAAAGCATGGAACATCTTACAATCCTTTTTACGGTTTGCTTTAATTTATTATCTTCTATATCGCCTTTCTTTGGAATTGGGCTTTCTTCCACATGTGACCCTATCTCATCATCTCTCCCATAATTAGTCCTTCTCAATAATAAAAAAGTATGTACATAGGATATGAAGCATAAAGGAGAATGTATCAGCTGGTGTTGAAGAAAATAAATAAGAAATGAGCAGTAAGGAAAAACTACCATTGTTTGATTGACCCATAGCCTCTTCGTGAAAGTCTATGTGGGTAAATGTTCTTCTTTACCACTACATTTGCTCTTACTCCATTTCTACAATATGAGTGAATTAATCATTAAAATCTTGTACTAGAAGATACTTTCTACATAAAGGCGCCCGTTGGTGCCATAGATCTTGTAATAGTTAAGTAAAATAAACTATAACTTGAAGCCGTGCTTTAGGCGAAATAAACAAGCTACTGTGACTAGGCGGTCGTTGTATATTTGTAATCTAATACTACAATCTTTGCGGAAGGCACGTTCTCATGCCAAGTGACTCTAATATTCCCCTCGTTCTTTAAAATTGGGAACGAGCAAAAATCTGAGAAAATTGGACGACACGACATCGAGGAGGCAGTTAAGCATTAGAGTGCAAGTGCACACATACACATTGCGACCAAAAATAACTTTCTAAACCCGAATTAGAAAACTAAGGATCGAGTGCAACACCGACCTCGATCATGGGCAAAATATAGACAATATAAAGACAACATCTTTGTGCATCAATGAGAGAAAAGGAAACTTGAGAAGATCCTGATGAATATAAATAGAATATAGAAGAACCGACCCGGTTTAAACATATGATAATCTCCTGATCATTGCGATCAACGATAAGCAATATACGAAAAAATAAGCGATGTTTTGGCATTTCTCTCGTTTCAAAACATCGAAATTTTAGCATTTCGGTAGACAATTAACATTATTACTCTTGCTTTGAGAAAACTCAAATCTTGAAATAATGACTACACTTCTCTTGCATTTTTGGAACAAAGAACATCAACCAAAACTAATCGATAATAAAACTATTTCTTGCCTCTTTGAGTGCATGAACATAAATACTCTTGTCGAGTTATCATAAAACATGAAGAAATAGTAAAGGGCGAGCAATAGAATAAGATAACACTAACGAGAAAAGCTGGCGTAAATGGCGAATTCAACAAAATTTACTGAAAGAATCGTCGATTCCGGCATAATGTGGAACACTAACTTGTTGGTAATCCGGAAGTAGAAATATAGTTTAAAAATGGCAATCCGGCCGGGAGACGAGCATGAAACTATCACATAAGTCGTTTGCTTACCTTAAAACCTACATTACTCTAGATAGCACAAATTCAGTCCAATCTTCACGTAGAATACCCTTTGCATGGGGTGGATCATTAAGTTTTCGGATTGTCTATGTTGGGAAGAATGTATTTTTATATAATTTAGACTTCCTGTTGTAAGCCACTTTGTGCTGCTGATTCTTCACGTCCGCCCTCGAAAGTCTTTTGAACTACATATGCTACCTAATAAACCAAAGAATTTGCTCAAGTTATTCCATAAAAATCGTGCGATATTAAATAAATATGCATAAATATTAAAGGCTACAATTATTTGAATTTATATATGATCAACAAGAATAATTTAAACAAGCATACTTACATTCACATGCTCCCAAATAATGTCTTTCACTTCTTTTGGCACCATTTTCCAAGTCTTATAACTTATCTTCCCTCTTGTCGAGCAAGAAGACCAATATAACTTTGCATTTCGGCTGACTCGACCGATTGGTTGTCTCGCACATTAAATTCAACAACTTCTTTTATCACTTCGCGCTTTAAGCTTTTGCAAGCTCGGTCGAACACACATTTCCTCTTGTTGATTGTGTTTCTTTGGAGTCGATCCATTATCGGCATCACGTGTAACCATGGTAACCTGAGACCTATTGAAAAAATATCGATACAAATAATTAGCTTACCATAAATAAAATAAGCAATGTACAATGCAAAACACACAAACATGGGATTGTGCAGGTTTAAGAGTTGATTGTTAACCCAATTCCATCACAATCTTGGCGAACACATGATGGTTCATTTCATCACGGTCGTCATTCAAATTCATTTGTGGAAGCTCATTATTGAAAGCTTGGTAACTAAGAGCAATATCTTTAACTACTGCGCCTAATCATTTCACGGTACTCTTTATTGGGACATGAGGTACCACAGAACCATATAGGATCTTGAGGGTCTTCAACGTAGAACACTTGTTTAGCTTGACGTCCTAATATAAGCGAATCCGGTTTGAACCCAATTCTTTTCAAGTTCACTAAGGTAAAAGCGAAGATCATCTACTACTCGGCATACCATTATTCTCGACCCGATCACACTTAAACACTACCGTCCGAAATGCTTGATAATCAAGCTCCCAAATTTCGAATTACCCGTAGAGCGTCATATCATGACAATTGGGTTTTATCCTTGGCACTTGAAACTGCGTTGTCTTTGCAACTAAGGTGACTCAGGAATTTTGAACAACTCGTAGATTATCACGTTACTTTTGTATTGTAAGTAACACCATTAATCAAATAGCTTTGATATTTTAGAACACTTTGCTAGGTCCATCGCCGTCCACTTGACTTTGTTGAGATTTGACTAATGAATGTGCTTGATTCTAATGAATGTGCTTGATTTGATGAATGTCTTGATGTCACTCAACCTTGAGAAGAAACTAAAACTAATACAAAAGGATTTGTTGTTGTAATTGTTTAATATTTTTAAACTATAACACTTACACGTTCGCGAAACCAATCGATGAAAGTTTTGTTATGTTCGACTTGTTGCCCAGTTAAAGTTTTGGTAGGATATGTTTTCTTCACAAGTTCGGATGTTCTCGTCGAAAGATACATCCATAAAATTAGTGCATAATTATTTAAAAATGAAGGCTATCATTAAGTCGGGCATATGTTGAGGACATACTCAATATATGGGTGAAACCTCAATATCATTGTTCAATACATATCGATGTGCTGCTTCCTTTCCTCAACGATTGTGTGGTGTTGAGCACTTATTAAAGGCGCTTGTTGGGATGGCTTTGCGGAGTGAGCAGGATTCAATCGTGTGGACATTGGATAAGTAATGCTGCGCAAAATTCACTGCCTCTTGACAATATAGCATTGACAATACAACCTTACGGCGATTACGATTGCGCACATATCGCTTTAAGGATTTTCATAAATCTTTCAACGGATACATCCATCTATACCAGGTGGCCACATAATTCCACCTCTCGCCAAGATGGACCACTAAATGAATCATTATATCGAAAAATAGCGGAGAAATTCCTTTTCAAGCAAGCACAAAGTCGTCACAATATCTCTTTGAATTTGCTCTAACTTTGACACATCAATAACTCTCTCGCACGACACATTGAAGAAGAAACACAACCTAGTGATGGTATACCTCACATGTTTGGTAAAACACCACGGATGTGCAGCTGGAAGCAATTGTTGCATTAAAGTATGGCAATCATGGGACTTGAGTCCAACTAGTTTCAAATCCTTCATGGACACCCATTTGGAAACATTAGATGAATAGCCATAGGCGTCTTATTCCATGCAAAAAAGCGCATAATTTTCTTTTCTCTTCTTTACTTAATGTATGGCGGGCGGGAGGTAAAATGTTCTAGATCCAATCACTTGGTGCTTGACTCGAGTCGGACGCTGACTCAATCAAATCTTGTCTCATTGCAATTCCATCCTTCGTCTTTCGAGATGTTTAGTAATGTGATCAAACTTTCAGCACATTTTCTCGATATGCATCACATCGAACATGTCATACGTGTAGATGTTCCCAATACTGAAGATCGAAGAATATCGACTTTTTTTCCAACATGTTTGCCTTTATCCATTTGTGGTGGTTCTTGTGTCTTTGGTTTCTTTTGCCTTTCTTTTTACGCTTGGTAGCCATCATCATAATTTGACTTATTTACATCCTTTTTCCACGAACAAGTGATGTTCTTAACTCTTTCAATTACCTCGTGGCCACTCAGCGGATTGGGCAAAGTCGAACTCTTGTTGACCATCAAAAGCCTTTTGTCGTCGATAAGGATGATGTGCGGTGGGAATCTTCTATGCCCGTATATGACATTTTCTAGAATGTTTGACATCTTCGCATATGTTTCTTCTCCCCATCTTGGACATGCTTGATATCCTTTTCTGAGAGCACACTGATAGGTTTCCATAGGCGGGGAAAATCATTGATTGTCCATGAGCTTGACTTTGAGCAAGAAACTTTCTTCTCGGTATACATCGTATGCTTTGATACCCACGTCCATAACTCGCTTTAAGTCATCAATTAAAGGTGACAAATACACATCAATGTCGTTCCCGGTTGTTTTGGACCGGATATTAATAACGTCGACATCATGAATTTTCTCTTCATGCATAACCAAGGAGGTAGATTATGCGTGACAAGTAACAACCCGACAACTATCGTTAAATTCATTAGGCCGTGTGGATTGACACCATCTGCGGATAAAGCTAACCTAAGATTCGATTCTCGGAAGCAAATTACGGCCATTTTTCATCCACTAATCTCGGTGGTGCATCGGCGGGGATGTCGTAGAATACCGTCTGAACATCTTTCATTAGCATGCCCAGTTAAGTCTTTAGATGTTTCCTTATTTGAAACATTCTCAAAAATCTTGGTATTGGTGGAAAGTACCACAATAACTGCGAGGCATGATATGTAAATTAGTTGTCTTCGCTCTTCTTCCATCTTGACAATCCACATGTAGGACACTCATCACGGTTCTTATATATCTTTCTATATAAGATGCAATCATTTAAATGACATGGATTTTCTCATAACTCATACCCAGGTACTTAAGATTTTTGCATTGTATAGAGATGAAGGCATCTCGTTGCAATTTGGAAGCATTTCCTTAATAAATCTAACAGTTCATTGAAGCGGTATCGCACCACCTATACTTTGCCTTCAAATTGTACAACTTCACAATTCTTGATAACTTTGAGAACTTTATATGACACGGATACAAGGTTTTCGGCATCCTCAAGTAGCTTCCTAAATTCATTTGGATTATTACGATAAGTCTCATCTGCATCATGTATCATATCAATAGGATCTTCATTCTTGATATTGACCATCTTCCCATATTCTATCTTTTTCATTGTCTGCGCTTTGCGGCATCGATTTTCCCCATGAAATGTCCATTCTTGGTATGTTAGATCCATACCATGACAACCTGAAGTCACTTATTATGAGATACATTTTCTTTTTAAATTACCACATTTTGCACAAGGACATGGTATTTGGTTAGAATCTCTCGCGTTTTGCAATGCAAATTGTAAGAAAGATTCTACCCGTACTAAATATTCACGTGATAATCTATTCATTGACATCCATGCTTTGTCCGTCTTGAACAATCAAAAATTCACAACCTAATAGTACCCGGCAAACATAAATTTAGCAAATTCACTTCATTATCGTCTCTTACCAACCAAAATTAAATTTTATATTCTAACACATAACTTGGTGAACTTATCGCTTCAAATCTAGCATATGAAGTTTTATTCAACCAAATCGATCACTATTGACATAATGGAAACTAGAAAGACAAATACTTATTGACCATCATAAGATTACGAAAAATATCTTTACTAAAGAGGTAAAACTTACCTTATCGTGTACACTTTAGCCTTTAAGCCTCTGCGTGTAGATATCGTCGAGGGAATCTGATGTCTTGCTAGATCGACCTAAGCAAGTAAAGGCGAAAAACAGTTCTAAGTCCGGGAATACCTTATCAGATTCAATGAAGCAATTTTATGAAAGCAAGCGGGATACTTTACAAAGTTTATAAATCATAATTAGCGACTTAAATTTAACATCTTTGGTTACTTGAAAATATGTAATGCACCTCTTATCCTCCCAATCAGATCAAACTATCGATATGTCGATACCGCCAAATTCATAAGATAATTACATAATCAAAAATAAAGTTGCATCATTATTCCTTTAGTCTCGGCATGTTTAGTTGCATTTATTAAGGAAAGAGTCACAAATTATCGTTGGTGGCGATGTCGAGAAAGCTAATTCGTTGTTTTCATTGTTATTTTGTCAAAAACATCAAACTTTAATATTTTGTGCGAGAAAAAATAAAAATTTGCCGTCTTTCTTGCGTTTTAGTTAATTAGTTAACTAGAAATGGTCGAAATAGAGACTTTGGCTTCCATAACCTCGAGTGTTTATTACATCTTGTGACAAGAAGGGTGTCTGAAACAGTTGATAAGTTAGTATCACATCTTGATTGCTTTATTTTTGAATTTGTTTCCAAATTATCTTTACGTATGGGATTCTATCGAGAAGGCCACGAGAGGTGAATCTATACCCTTTGTACCTACATTCACAACAAACTATCTCGAAGCGACATGAAGGGTAGAAGAGATAAAGGGTGGTTAGGATGAAAAAGAAACTTAAAGGTTTTGTACTTGATTGTACGCTAATTATTGTGTAACTATATTGGACTTAGTTTGATATTACCAAGTTTTAGTTATATTGATGTAGTCATCGATGGGGTTGCTTCAGCAAAGTGCTTTTGTATGCATTAGTATTGTTGGAGATTCCTTTTCTTGCTCTAAGTTCAACCATGTCTTCGTCCATTTTGCTTAGATTGGATGGAGCAAATTAGATTATACTACATTTCAATTCTTGATTTATTCTATACCCACGATCAACGATCAATCGAACACAAAACTAAATAATCTAAATAGTCTCGTCTATTCTATCTTATCAATTTTATTTATCTTATCTACCAAGCAAAACACCCTAATGATGTAGTTACTCTCCCTTGGCGAGATTAGTGAGATGGATCCTTTTAGAACTAATGGGACACCTTTTGAATAAGATTCAAATTTATTTTAAGTGAACAAAAATCGCAAAACCTAACACAATTGTAAGCGAAGTCATAAACAAAGCAAATTAGAGATCTCATAAAAATCAAACTCCCAATGGAAAAAGCAAAGTAGTAATAAAGAACAATTCAAAAACAAACAAGCGAGCAAACATTTCAAAAGCATTAATTCATTTAAATTAATATTACGACTACATTTATTGCAAAGTTTACCTTAGTTCTCTAATATTATTCATTGATGTTGTATTCTTAATCCATTAAAGTCATCCTAAAATTACGACTAATTGAATTTGGGCACCTAACTACACTGTTTGCATATACGCTGAAGCTTAGACTCAGGAAGATATAGAGATAAGGTTGTTTTATACACTAATAGTAGTGTAAGGATGCGAGAGTTCAAGTTCCTTTCATCACTCTCATCATGAGAGATAACCCGTGCGTTAAAGAATCCTTCTTTCAGTCGTAGAAATTACCAATGCCTCTGCTATTATTACTCTTTTGGTAGCTTATGTGAAATTTATAAGCTTTTTTAAGCTACTTGAGGAGCGAAAGCAAATCTGACTCAATCTTACAAGTTTAATTTTGGGGTCCTCGAGGCGATATCTTGGTTTTCAATTGGAGATCACCTTTAATAATGTCGGCCGAAGTAAGTCTTCTTACTCTTCTTTGTATGGTGTTGCTAGTGTGGGCCTTGCATTTCGGTATCCTCGTTCGTTGAACTTGACCACGTATTATTAGACTAACATCTGTAGGAACATATATATTTTGAGATAACAAAGTATTATGTGGATTCTTATAATGATATGAAATAATAAATTCTTGAGCATTTGAAATGTTGTAGATTTCTTTATCTATGGTTAAGCTAGTTGCAAATAACCTCTAGTTTTAGCCTTTCGTCCATGGATCTTGAACACTCGACAAGCACTTCTAACTATCGAATAAGTTAAATCTAAGTTTTAACACAGGTGATCATATTAAATTGCTTCGTGGAGATTTGTAGTAGTTTAGCAAGCTTACGGTCTTATTAAGATACGATTTTGTTATATTATACCTCTCATCTCGGTCCAAGCATGTTATGACGATGAAACCACCGAATTCTCACAGGCAATGCTGCTTGTGATTCGACTCAACATAATAGCTTGCGACTTGAAATTTTCACCAATATCACACACAAATTGCACAAAAGCGGATTAGAAGCATGCCTACGCATATTATAACCCAAATTGACAATCATTTACCCCAGAAAATCCTGGTGGCGAGAATCGAAAATCGGCCACGCGCTATCGAAATCCTGCGACAAGTATATCAACACAATTATTCTCTGACTAAGCTAACTTCCTGAAGCGAAAGTGCATCCTTTTGAAGACTCTTAAAGAACAATATATTATCCACAAGCGGTATCCATGAAATTACGATTACTGATTTAGTGAATCAAAGCTTTCTCAAACACGAAATCTTTTAATTCGAAAAACCAAACTAACTTAATATATCGAAATTTGATCGATGAATGCGGGGTTTTCGCCATCGTCTTTAATGACATAGCAGAAGGATATCCATAAAATTCTAGTTCTCGCCCACACGGCATAAGCGAATAATGGATTACGGTGCTAAACCACGAAGACTCCCACAAACTTCTCTTAATTTCAAGGAGAATTGAACTAGCCTCTTAGATCGACTCAAAAGTTTCTCAATAGCTTTTCCTCTCATTTTAAATATTTGGTGACTTTCACGAGCTTAACTCAGAGAATGAAATTATGCGACCTATTATTAGTTGACTAAATAGAAAACACAATGTTAATCTTAGATTACGTATCATCACTTCATCGATGCATTACTATGCATGACATATGAGCGACTAAAAAATTATTTGACTTGAATCAGTCAATCGACTTAAGAGCAAAAAACCTAATCTTTTTAGATGGGGCACAACACGGATCATACCTACCCATGAAACATTTAGTTATTAGCTACTCGTCTTATGTAAGCGTGGTAGGGAGTGGTCCTCTTAACTAAAAACTAATGCTACATAATGAGACTTTGGACATCTGATCATATCATACTTTAACATGCACATTGCATGATTGAGAAATGATAGTCGAACACACGGCATGTGGAGCATCGAGGCCCTAACTTAGTTATTTTAGATTTCGGTCATGCCATTATAGTTCCCTTTATCTTCGTACCAGTAACATGAGTTGGTTAAATGTGTGAGTTTTGGATACACTTCCGATTTGAGAATGTTGACAGCTTTAGGAAATAGAAATTAAAATGAATAAAATACTTAAGTGGCGAAAATTAAACCTTCAAAACTCAATCAAAATTCTAAGCCCACATGGGGCCTTCTGGCAAAATTTAAAGTGCGAGATGAGGAAGAAAAACAGACCCCTCTGCTACCGTTCTGCATGTCTCTCTAAAAGATAAAATTGGAGACGAGGAAGAAAGAACTCACTCACGGCGGCTGACGGGCGGAAGAAGAATGTGGAGTCTGCGGCGGATGGCGGCGATGGAACAACGGTGGCGGCAAGGAGGTGAAGAATACGATATCGTCGCGGCGGGAGTGAAGGCGGGAGTATTGGTGTCGAAATAAGTGAATTAAGTATTGTAAATTCGGGTTTTAGTTATAATATAAATATAAATAAAGTCCACATATGAGAGATGTTGAATTGTTGGTGGAATGGTTAAGTGTCGTGTTAATAACCAGCATGTGAGTTCGAATCTCGCGTTTGTGAATTTTTTTTTTTAATTTATGGCATAGACTACGTTTTTTTAAAAAACACGCACATACACTCTGCTTTTAGCGTAGTCTATACTGTTATAGACTACGCATTTACTACGCTTTTGTTAGCGTGGTCTACCAGTTATAGACTACAGCATTTGCACGCTTTTGTTAGCGTAGTCTATCTAAAATTGGCACATAGACTACGCTTTTGATAAGCGTGCGTCATCTATATGAACTAAACTTTCACGGCGTGGTCTATAAGAATAATGAAAAGTGGTTTTGTAGTAGTGTTCCCGTTATATCTGGGAGGGTTCCTTCCAAGCAGAAAGAGTTCCTCTGTCCTCCGATCGGTGGAGGTGGGGGTGGTTGAGGTATATTTTACGGTTCAGTATCTTTGGGATTCTACCTCTTACCAGCTCTTCTTCACTCTTCTTCACACTAATCACATTAGGGATCTCTTCTAGGAGCGTTACATTATATATAAGACATACTGATTAAAAACCCATCATTTTCACAATTTAACGTACATAATATCATCATATAGTCTTATTGTAAAACAACTTTAATAAAACATTTCATCTTTGTCATAGACATTTTTTGCATAAAAGCCCATTTTAGGGTCATATATTTACATCGAGAAAATTACGCCATAAGAAAGGTTTGTTTTGTACAGCGGTTATAAAAGGAAGTTACATACATGCAACTTACATATCATTACAAAGCGCTAAGTTTTCACTTCCGCTATATCGCTAAGCAACCACCTTCTGTACATATTCTACACTATACATGTCTTCTCGGATCTCGATCTACGATCCTCATCCGGACTCTCACTCGTCCTCGTCTCATCGGGATCTTGCTCTTCGAATTGTCACTCTCGATGCGTACTACGGATGATCTGCCCATTATCTCTATCGGCGTGAATGTTGCGCGTCGGTAGTAATCCTCGCGTCTTTTGTAACTATCCGTGTGTCAAACCTCGCGTCCTCATCATCGGCGGTAGGGCTCTGCTGGAGGTGGTGGGCTGTCATCGGCGGTAGGGGCGGGGTGGTGGGCGTAGAGGATGTCAAAAGACAGCGGTGGAAAAAGCAGGCGCTCGGTGCTATCGGTGTGTTGCCTTATCCGCAGGCGAGCTACCCTGTCAAAAATCTGGGGCACCATCGGATCAACGCAGCCGTGGAACCTCATTGTATAGCCAGCTACTCGGCGTGTCAAATCACGCCGGTATACTCCCTCGGAGAGAGTAAGGTCCTCTCCGGGCGGCAGTAAATAGTCGAAGACATGCTTCGGTGGGCGATGAATCGCGGTAAGTCTGAGTCAGTCATAGTCTACGTCTGTAGCGGTAGATGTAATCACTGACACCTCCCGACCATAATCCTCCCGGTCGGATGGGAGTCGGTCGAAGGCGCTTGACACCGTCAAAATCCGTCACGCCATATACTCGAGCATCCCCCGATTAATGCGGTGTTGCATCGAAATTCCACAGTCATCGCCCGGCCGTCAATACTCGCGATATGCACGCGAACCACCTCTCCGGGCGTAGCATGCGGTGCGTAACCTCCTCCCTGGCGTATAGCGAATCTCCTCCATTTGCCCGTGACAAAACTAGCGTAAGTCGGACTAAACATTATCCGATAAGCGGATAAGATAAACTTAAAGCGCGTCTGATTAGCGGCTAGGATAAAGCGGACAATCCATAAGCGGATAAACAATCCAAACACATCGATAAGCGGATAAATGTTATAAGAAATGTTTTCATGTATAACCCGTCGTAACTTTCTTATTCTCTTTGAAACTAATTATCAGTAGCGTTCTAAGATTACATGTTACACTTATAAGGTTCTTGTTCTAATTAAAACTCGAACTAACTTTCTCAGACTCGTGAATTCTGGAGTAGGAAAGCAGGGGTTCAGTCCTTCATAACAAATGAATTTCGGTGTGTTAGGAGTGCATGAAGAAAAGCCGTGCGTAATTGGAGTTCAAGCGAAGAGATGAGCTAAAACAAAATCACTGCACAATGCGGGAAAATTTTTGCGGCGGCTTCGTCTTTGAGATTTTAGGCAATGCCGACATATCGGTCGTGCATGCGGTTGCCGATGCCGGTGGTACGGCTACCAAGATCGACACGTCAAGTCGATGTTATAAATTTCCGAAATCAAAGTCGAAATGATCGCATGCGTACGGTCGAAGTCAGTCTGTCGCGTCTTGGGGGTCGAGAAGTGGTCGGCGCGTGCCGAGATTGAAGTCGGTCGCACATGCCAGTCGTGTCGGGTCGCACATGCCGAGTCGTGTCAGTCGCACATGCGAAGTCGAGGCAGTCGCACATAGAAGTCGTGTCCAGTCGCACATGCGAGAGTCGTGTCAGTCGCATATGCCGGTCAGTCAGTCGCACATGCGAAGTCGAGTCGGTCATGCACATGAAGTCGTGTCAGTCGCACATGCAGTCGGTCAGTCGCACATGCAGTCGAAGTCGTAATCAAAGATGATCTTGGCGTCGTTTATTTTCAATGTTGAGGTCATACTAGTCTTCAGTATTCATCTTTTACCTTGACTTCGAAATTATCGTTATTTTCGTTGTTCATGTCATTCTTTAGTTCTTGTAAGGAAGGAAGTTCATACTTCTAAGTTCTTTTTGCATCGTGATCATGCTCCTTATTAGTCTATGTTCTTCTTGTGATGACATATCATTTGTCATAATCAATCTTGAGATTTGAAACTAAAGTTTCAAATAATGGCTATATTTCATTTATACATGCATATTTCCTTGAATTAGGAGAATTCATCATTTTCATCCTTGGCCATTTCGTTCGTTTCAAGCATATGTATTCATTATACGAAATCTTGAAATTTGAACAAATTGATTATGAAAACTTGAAAGTTTGATCCAATTTCATAATATAACTTATTAAAGCATGTATTAATTGAATTTCTAATTGACATTTCATGTGTGGCACATAATGCCCATTATCGAACATAGGTATTCATTTGAATATGATCACTTTGCAAAATTTTCTTTTCCCAACATCGATCAACTTTCATTGATTTCAAAACAAGGTTTTGAAATTTCTTTTCTCGTAACTTATATTGATCGAATATCGTAACATTTCTTTCTTTTTCATTCAAAATATAATTTAAATCTTGTTCATCATTAAACTTTTCATTTCAAAATTTGAGAAAATCATTTACCTCGTCGGTTATTTGGATATGATGGAGTGTTGAGCATAGTCGGTGATTTCTAGAAGTCTAGTGACTCGATTTAGACTTAACTTTGAAGAAGGTTTGGTTTCAAAGGCCAAGCGCTCGATACCACTCTGTAACAACCGGCTAATCTGGGGCCGGATTAGAGGACTAATACTAGAGCGATGGTGGGGTTCATGAAGACTATTTCAACGACAATAAACTTGTAATAAGGCGATTGACCATAATATACATTAATACCATAATGTCTGAAAAATTGAACCAGCGGATCTAAAGAAACCAGCGATCCTGAAGAACAAGCTATAAACATTCAAACTTAAACATTGTATTCAAGCTGCGGACATTGTTCCAAACACAGTGGAAGTCATGTGAATACGTGTGGCGACATGTTCAAGGTTTCTAACATATATACACGTAGCGATCCATGCCGCCAGCGCTCATCATGACACCATGATAGCTTTCGGCTTTGCACAATTAAACACAAACATGCGGTGAGTACAAAATATACTCGGTGGACTCATGCCAAAACATTTTATCGTATTTAAATTACTGCCCACATCATGGTAAGATACAAGGGTTTTCTTAAAATACCATATACTTACTAAATCATTTTCATCGGTTCATAAACATCATCGCTTGCAGCGAGCATTTTACTTGTATGTATGATCCATATCCTTATCAACTTTTACCATATCATTATCATTTAGCGTCGTGAAGGCCTCCTCCTACGTGTCCCGTGACCGTGCATTGTCCTTGACTCCCGGTCACTATTACTTAGTGTCGCGACCCAGCTCCGGACCAACCAGTTGGAGGCGACTATCTTGGAGTGAGTATTTTAGGGTTTATGGATAAAATAGAGATGCATAAAATAAACTAACATGCTTGATCGGGGATATGAGTTGATGTCATAATGGTTTTAAAAGGTTTGAGCCATCGGACCCCAAAACTTGGCGATCAGATGGACCTCAATAGTTCATAAGCAAAAGCATAAATAAAAGTTCGAGGGTGTAGCGGCGGAAAGTGTGTGAATACGTATATGGCGATATGCATTGAAAGTATAAATCACAAATTCTAGATAAATCGGTCGAGGACCTTGAACTCCTCAACACATTCCCATCATCGTGAGCTCGACCTGTAGCGTTTAAAACAAACATGCGGGCTAAGTACAAAGTACTCGGTGGACTTATCTTGACATTTGATAACATTTGGATTCTGTTTGCCAATATTGAGTAAGTCGCGAGGTTTTATTTAAAAAATATGCCTTGTGCTTACCAAATCATTCAGTTAAATAAATATAGCTCGTAGAGCATTTTCTTGGTGTGTATGGTCCGTATCCATAGTCACTATTGTAATATCCCAAATTGCTGCTTGGCTTGTCCTAATAAGAGATACTAATAATGATAATATTCTTTTCTAAGGAAAATTTTAAGCTTAAAAATTTATTAAGAGCTCGAATCGTTTCTCATTAGCATGCATTATCATGATCGGTGAAGATTATTTTTGCTACTTGATTAATTGTGTTTAGTGCATTTATATAATTTAATGATAATAATAAAGCATATAAAGCTACATGAATCTATTATCAATTGAATAAGAAGATGAAAAGAAATTAATTGAACACTTAGCAACTAAGCTATTTAGGTTCTTGTTATTTGTTGTCAATCTGTTGCATTAAATGCGTGCCACAATTTATTCTATCACGCATTAAAAGTAGTGGATCAAATTGATTCTATTAAGTTCGATTGTCTCGATTAATTTAGTAATTATGTATACTCTAATTTAATAACATTTGTAATTATAATTACAAACATGTAAACTAAGATATATGTGTAAATGTGTAGGAATCAAGCTAAGACATAATATATATATATATATATAGTATTATATCATATTATGTTTATATGCATTATGTGTGATGTGTTTGTGTGGGTAATAGGTATTATTGTGTGAGTGTTGTGTGTGTGGTGTCGTGTGCGAAGTGTATACAAAGCGAGGGAGCAACACTAGCAACTTCACAGTGTTGATTGACCCCCGTTTCCCAACACCATACACAATATTCCATTAACTCTCTCTAACTTTCATCTCACACTTATACTAAGGAAATGAAACACTACTCCGCTCTCTTCTTATCACTTCATGTTTACGTCTCCGTGCTTGAAGCCACGCAGAAGAAACAAAGCCCATGAAGACACACTCTCTCTACACTCAAGCTCTAACTTTCGGCGTCGATTTCTCTCGGCTAGTCGGCGGCTTAGTCGGTTGAAGGTGAGGTTCTATCATTTTCCCTTTCCTATCTAAGAACCTCATTTCTTTTATATCCTTTGAAAGCGGTCCTACACCGTCTCTCCATGGTGAAGAATTGAGCTCCTAGCTCACAAATGAACAATCACACTCGATCAAGCCACAAGCTTCACTTTCTTCTTCACCACTTCCTTGATATATCCTTCCGGTGAAGAATCTGCACCATAGATTCATAGTGTTGAACTATATACAAGCATGTATGTATATATGCTTGAAGTTATTGAGGTTTATAGTATATGTAATTGCATATCGTTAATTTGGGTGAACTAGCGAAATTGATGCATTTCATGTAGATCATGTGAAGTGAGTGTGAAAAATTGATAAACTTGGTGGTGATTGGCATGATAAATTCATTATTTTCGTGTGTTATGCATATGCCCATGAGCTGCTTGTCGAAATGCTTACAAGAAGAATAAGCTAAAATGAGAACTGGAAGTTGGCTGAGCGAACAGTAAATTCGTGGAATTAATTGACTAAGTTTTAGTGATCCGATGAACACCAAATTTAACTATGATTAACTTCAGTATGTCTAGTACGTATCTACCAAATTTCAAGTCAATCCAATATGCTTTACTATTTTAATTATATTTTTCAAATTCACTGCACAAAGCTGTTAAATCCCTGTTCAATGCTCACGTTCTTTAAGTTGCGTCTGGAGTTTTATAAATTGTAAAATGTAAAATTTCTCATAAACACACTTTAGAATGTGAATAAGATCTCTGTAATTTTCAGATTTTTCTATACATTTACTATTTATTTCATAATTTACAAATTAACTGTGCACCAGTGTCTTGGCAGGGTAACTTGTGAAAAATATTTTTAACTCTCAACCTCGTGTGAATATTTGAATGAGGCTTTTCTGCACTAAAGTAGATTCAAATGGCTTTCCAAAATAATGAGTCTCATCCTTATATCCTTCTTAATAAGCCCTCAGTGAATTTTCGAAGTTAATGCATTTCAGTGAATTTTTTTGGCAAGCTGTCTTAGTCCAAAATCATTTAATAAACTGTACAAATCTGAATTTTCACGAGATGTTAGAGCCATTTGTAGTCTGATTTGAATTGGGTTTCTTCATAAAATATGTTCCTTACCATGTCTAGTTGTGATCTGGAAAGTTTGGATTCGATCCAAACCATATAGGTATGCCTTCGTCCATCCTAATTCACCTAACCAAAACTGTCTGTTTCAACTAGTCAACTTTGAGCTCATGTATCTCTCGATGCATCGGTATCTACTGAGTCTTTCTGAAAAAGAAAGTGTAGTTCTTGTTACAAGGTTTCCAGAATAGGGTCTTTCTCCCATTTGGTGTTTTGGGTCAAAAGTTATGAGTCTCGTAAAATCCTCATTAAAGCTAAGCCAGTTCTGAAATTTTGGAAAATATTATAAGTATAGAAGTCGAGTTCGGTTGCCCACTTTGAGACTCTATATCTCTAGAACCACAACTTGTTTGGATCCGAATCCTTCTTAGAACTTGTAGCACATGTTTAAAGGGTTACGAATGTGTCTTATTGCATCCATACATATTTTGAGTCGAGAGCTATGAGTTATCAAAGTATGTCACTAGACAGTTTGCTTAAGTTAAATACTTAAAATTTGGCTAAGTATTGGAACTCATCTATGTGAAATATACCTTATGTGACTAATGCTATTAGCGATGCACTCCATGTTACTGACAGAAGCACATTAGAGCATTGATAAGACCACGAAAAATGATAAAGCTGACTGTAACATTATATTTTTCTGAGCATGCATAGCATGAAATATTTGACTATGTGCTATTACATGATCGGTTATGCGCATATCATACCATGACATGCATTAAAAGTAGAAATATGGGTTATAAGATTTGATGGATATTTCAATTCCAATACCTTAAAGTAGGAATAGGCAACTAAGCAAGACTTGGATTCAAAAATTCTTTATTAGTGTATATATTAAAGAAACTAGACTTGTCTTGTAGGACTGTTAAGGTTTATCGATGACAACCGGTGGATATGTCTGAGTATGATGGTGTTGGTACCACTCCGTTGCCGGTGGGATCTATTTTACGCAATGTATTTGGGTTATTAAGCCCCAAGATATTTATTGAAGGTGAGAATTGCATCTTTGTATGCTCATTGCTTGGTGTTGACCTTGGGCGGTTAAACCGCTGGCTGACTTGACAGGAGTAGTTATGATCGTACCTCGAGCTAAAATCTTGGTGAGGTAGTGTACGGAGTCGGTTGGGTGAACTGGCGAAGTTCCCTAGTCTTGGCGGCGACGCGATTCAGTGGAGCGTTGTTTTCCTATGGTCGATGGGTACGCCTGAAATGTGATGAGCAAAAAGTATATCGCGATCTGAGCTACGCTCGGGAAAACTATGTTTTGCGTATATAGGGATAATTATTTTACTTTTAAACCTCCTATGATATGTGGTTTAGCATGCACTTTCCTCATTGCTTATGCTGTTCTTTATTAAAATGGGGTACTAGATCACTTGGAATGCGCTAGTCTTAGCCAAACTCTTTTCAAATATTTTCGGGTTGAGGAGCTAGCATGGCCGGCGAGGCGACTATGTCATCTGGGCATTGGTGGTCGAGCCGTCCAAAACTCTTAGTAGTCTAGTTTCGATATCTTCACAGTATAAACTGGGTAGTAGCGATTGTCGTGTGTTTGCTTTTCATTTTCGAGTTGCTTAATCAGCATAGGCCACATATACGAGATGACATTTGCACCGCTATTCTTGTGTTAATATTTTGACTATTTCACTATTTATTGAATTTAATTCCCTTTTAAGTTGTTTGTTAGCTAGGATCTCGTCATAAGTTTGATGTTAACACATATATGTTATATTACTTCAACATAAATATAATATTATGTGTGACTATTCCTACGTTTTCCTTGTCATTTCTTATTCCACTCGTATTTGTGATATCCATACATCTTGACCTAGGTGGTCGGTGGGATATTACAACTATATAGTAATAATAAATAATAAGCGTCGAGAGAGGAGGCCTCCATCTGACGCCGTGACCGAAACGTAATCCCGTCGGCCTACGATCGCTCTCACGCAAGCATATGTTAACACGTATAGTTCCAACCTTCACGCCCAATCTAGCAGGCATTTATCATCGACCGGGACGGGCATTAAAAGGTTGGGTGCTACCACAACAAATGATATAATAGTTCGACCGTCTCGACCTACACGGGCATAACGAGATAGGATCCGTACAACGAAATATTTTGGCGGTGTCACGGTAAAACATTTGATAACAGTTGTAGAATAAGTCTTTGTGTAAATAAACTCATTTGGAATAACGGTAAAGTCACATTTGAGTGGGGTGAAACAAGGCCCGCATTTTGAAGATAAAGCCACGGACTATGGTTCGTTGTAAAAGTCTGAGGTTAGTTCGTTCGTCGAAAATCGTCATTGCGTTTGCGTCCAGCAGCTTCTGGCGAGGCTTTAAATGCGTCCCGCGCTACGGCGAGGCTTTAGTAGGTTCGTTGGTTCATCGAAAATCGCGAGTGAATTGATAAATGCCAACGCGTGTCTGATTGAATTGTTCTGGTTATCGAGATCGTTCGGCGTATATAGTCGTTTTTCGATATATGGATTTTATTTGTGAAATCTTTTCTTACTAATGAGTTATCATACTCAATTTATGATCCGTGAAGATCTCGCATCTCACCATAGAGATGGTGTCTCAAATTTTCGATGCATGAACTACGGTGCTAATTCTAAATCGTGGGTTGGGTAGTTCGATTCGTAGAGTCTGAGTTGTCGGGATGCATAGCTATCACTTTTCCTTCTTGCATCAAAAACCTGACCCGATCCAATCTTAGATCGTCATATGTAGACTACATACCCTTGTCGCTTGGGAGTACTAGAGCCAGTGCCTTGTCGATTTTTCCTTAAGTATTAGGAAACTCGTCTCGTTCATCGGTCGATTGAACTTGATTCACTTGAGATGGTGGGTTATTGGCCTTGCAATTTTGAGAATCCTTGATGAATCTCCTATAGTAACCAGCTAATCTAGAAACTTATAATCTCGTCTTTGAGTCTTTGGTGATTTCGTTCTTGCCGACCTCTGCTGTTGGATCTCTTTTATACCTTAGGAGCACGATGTGTCCAAGGAACTGCTTCCTTGACAAAACTCACGTTTGCTAAACTTAGCAAAAAGTCTTTAAATCTCGGGGTTTGCAAAACGTTCGTGAATGTTCCTATGATCCTCTTCATTCTTTGAGTAAATAAGGATATCATCTATGAAGGAAACAAATTATCAAATGGATGAAATACTCTGTTGAGGTCCGTGATACGGTGGTGCATTGGTTAATCCGAATGGCATAACTATGAACTCATGGTGGCTATATCGGTTGGAGCAGATCAGAGTGCGTCCTCGAGACCGTATTTTCAGTGATGGTATCGACTTAAGATCAATTTTAGAGACACACTCATTTCACCGCAATTGATCGAGCGAACCGTCAATTTTGGGTAAGGGTATTTGTTCTTTAGTGTGTCGTCTTATTTAGTTCTCTATAATCGATGCACATCCTCGAACCATCCTTTTCTTATTGAACAAAGCAGGCTCCCCAAGGTGAAACACTCGGCCAATGAAACCTATATCCAAAAGCTCTTGGATTTGGATTTCGACTCTTCTAGTTCCTTTAGGGCCGTCATAGAAGTCTTCGACCTTTGAGGCTGATCAGGGCTCCAGTCGATAGTAAACTCTAGTTGTCTATCGGGAGGCGATCTGGTAGACTCTCGGAAACTCTGTCAGAAAATTCTTGGACCTTGATGCTACTACCCGACTTGGTTTATCCTCTTGTTCGAATAAACAAGGAATCATGGCATCCCTACGGTTCATCATCGTCCTGGCCTTGGTCTTGATACTATCGGGATTCTTCTTCCCGTGCTGATCCGTGGAAGTGCAAGCTTCTTGTCGAGGAAAGTGAAGCGAAATTTTCCTTTCCTTACATAGAATCGTGGAATGATTCTTAGCCTAACGATCCATTCCTAGGATTATGTCTACATCATCCATGGGTATTATGTTTAGATCGTTAGCGGAACCAAAGTGATCCTAATGTCGACTCTGGGTTCGAGCAAAGTCGCGTGCGGTCGTAATCCCTCACTATGGACGATGAGTTCTCATATCAACGGCTTGGACCTAAGGCCCGGCATTTCGCATGATTTTGCAATAAAAAGATCTGAGCACGTGTCGAGCGATCTTATAATAGGTAGGTTGAGGAGAACTCATACACCTTGAGTTTATGGTTTTGTTAGATTCGCCTCCTCTGTCTGGCGTAGGCTCTTGCTGAGCAGTGGTGGTAGACCAGTCTGGTGGTCGGTGTTCTTGCTGACACATTGTTGCATTCTTGGCGTTGGCAGCAGTGGTGGCCGCCCTCTAGCATTGTTAGGCGGTGGGCGCCCACTGCGGTTGTGGGGGTTGTTGTTGTGGGCTCTTTGCCATTGTTCTTCTGCACCACTTTTGGGTTATTGCCCTTGGAGTTCTTTGGGGTTGGGGTTGGGCTATTTGTGCGGTTTGGTTATTGTAGCCCTTAGTGGTGAGCATTGCCGGTTGGTTGACCTTGTCAGAGCGTGACCTTTGAAGCGATTGTTGGCGTAATGCCCGTTTGCCGCAGCATAACGACTTACCGTTTGCCGTGCCCGCATGTGCTCTATGGCATCTAAGGCATTGAGGTGCCCTATTCTGTGGTCCCCTTGCGGTGGAGCATAAGGCTGTCTCTTCGATACATCCTCCTGCCGTGTTTTGCCACGCGTGCTTGTGACTTCTTCTCATAAATCAAACACGTAAACAACATTTGAAACTACTAGAAAATAATTGAGAAAAATAGGATTTAAAATATAAATTACACCTATTATTGATACTCATGTTATTTTAGATCATATATATCATAATATATGATTTAGATATTAAATAATAGCATAGGATAAAATTATTACACATTTCATGCATTAAAAAACCTAATTTCGAAAATAGGGTTTCAAATTTTATAAAAACTGAAACTATCGAATTCTATGGTTCAAAACTTATTTCAATGCTTAATAATATTCATATATATCATATTATAAAGTTTAGATATAATATGATAATTTAATGGTATCATTTCATGCCAAAAACCATAGTTTGAAAACTATGGTTTTAATTCAATAATTGGAATTATCGAGTTTTATAACTCAATTATTGGTTTTAATAATTATTTATACAGAAATTATATAAAATAATAATAGAAATTAATTATTATAATTTCACGAGCATTAAACTCATTTTCAAAGCGTCTCACAGGCGTTGGCGTTAACGTCTCAAAGCGTTCAACGACTCATCTCAAAATGGTGCGATGAGTTCATACTTACTAAATAAATATATTCCATTTAATAAAGGAATTAAGATGGGAATTAATTCCAAGCTTCCTTTGCTCGAAAATTTCACGAAGCATTTGACGTTCGTCTGCGTTTGGCGTTAAAAATATTGACGAATCATTTCGTAATATTTCAATCCTTTAATTCACAATCCTTAGTGAATTATGAAAAGGAATTCTTTATAACGATATCGTATCGAAATCACAATATTGATGTCGTAAAAGATAATATCTGACAAAACCACAATTACGGGTTTAGAATACCGTAATCGTATGTTCGTTTCTTTGGAATATTACATTCCACCCCCTTCTGAAAAATATCGTCCCAAAATTTGTATACCTCTAGAAAAAAATCGGGTATTTTCCTCGTCGACTTCTTCAAGCTCCCGTGGCTTCTTAACATCGTGGTGTCTCCATGACACTTTGACTAGCAGATCGACTTGCTCGTAGTTCTGAACTTTGTGGTCAAGTATGGCTGCGGGTTCTTCCTTATAGCTCATGTCGGCTCGAGGGATCACGTCGTCTTGATGAATCACGTGCTTTGGGTCGTGAGCGTATTTTCGTGGTGTGAGGCGTGAAAAACATTATGGACATTCCCTAGGTTTGGCGGAAGAGCCAACCTATGTAATCTTGGACCTATCCTTTCTAGGATCTCATAAGGTCTATGAAGCGGGGTCTAAGCTTCACTTTCGAGGCAAACACGACAATCCTTTCGATGGAGAGACCTTAAGATATACTTTGTCTCCATCCTCAAGCGTAGCTTCGGATCTCTGGCGTATCGGTAAGATTTACATCGTCTGAGCCTCTTTTATCCTCGGCTAATCTATCGAGCGATCTCGATCATTTCGTTCCTTTGCATCGAGCCCTATGACCTTTCTATCACCGACTTCATCCCGATAAGCGGTGATCTACACTTGCCATACAAAGCTTACGTGCGGGGCCATACCGATCGTCGTTTGGTAGCTATTGTTGTGGCAAGCTCAATCGGAGGTAAAATGTCTTCCCGTTTGCACCTCGATCCAATATCCTTGTCTAAGCATATCTTCTAGCGTTTGGATCATTCTTCCGCATCCATCGGTTTGTGGGTGGAATCTTGTACTAAGTTTAATCTCGTGCCCAGTTCTCTGCAAGCTAATCCGAATCGGATGTGAACTTGGAGTCTCGATCGAGGTAATAGATTTTGGCACTCCATGTAGTCGTACAATTTCCTTAACGTACTGTTTGGGCGACTTATCGGATCCATAAGTGCTTTGAATAGGTAGAAAGTGGGCACTTTTGGTAAGTCTATCACAATTACCCATATGGCTGTATTTCCTCTTCTCGATTTGGGTAAGCTTGTTGAAATCCATGGTTATATCGTCCCATTTCCATTCGAGGATTTCAATGGTTGCAACTTCCCGTAGGAACGTTGGTGTAGTGCCTTCAACTTGTTGGCAAACAAGGCGTTCTCTGAAAAAGCTATGTCTCGTTTCATGCCTTCCACAAAAATTTTCCTTGGTCTTGGTACGTCTTAGTATTGCACAGGTGGGCGGAGTAGGGCGTGTCGTGAGCCTCGCTCATGATTTCGATTACGAAGCTCTGCGTCGTCGAAGCGCGTATCCTACCTTGAACAATAAGGCGTTATCCGTGGCCTCTTGAAATTCTTGAATCCTTGGACCTTAGTCTTTCTCGGATCTTTTCAACTTTTCCTCCATCCTTTCTCTCGACAATCCTTTTCTTAGGTCGGATGCGGTGTGAGTGTAGCGACACGGCTCACAGTGTCTCAGCGGTTCCGCGGCTCAATCCTCGTCCTACCAAACTCTTGACGAGTTTTTCCTCTTGTATAAAGAGACGTCCTAACTTGGTATGGCTCTTACGACTCAGCGTCGACTACTACATTAACTTTGCCGGGTGATAGTTAATACCACGGTCGTAATCTTTTACTAATTCTAGCCATCTTAACGCCTCGTATTCGATCTCTTTGTTAGAAGAAATACTTGAAACTTTATGATCGTGAAGATCTCATCTCGCACCATAGAGATGGTGTCTCAAATTTCGATGCATGAACTACATTGCTAATTCTAAATCGTGGGTTGGGTAGTTCGGTTCGTAGGGAGTACGAGTTGTCGGGATGCATAAGCTATCACTTTTCCTTCTTGCATCAAAACCTGACCCGGTCCGATCTTAGATCGTCGGTATAGACTACATACCCTTGTCAGCTTACGGGGCTGCTAGAAGCTGTGCCTTGGTCAAATTTTCCTTAAGTATTAGGAAACTCGTCTCGCATTCATCGGTCAATTGAACTTGATTCCCTTAGGAGTAGGCGGGTTATTGGCCTTGCAATTTTGAGAATCCTTGATGAATCTCCTATAGTAACCGACTAATCTGGAAACTTATAATCTCGTCTTTGAGTCTTTGGTGATTTCCATTCTTGCAGACCTCTACTTTGGTGGATCTACTTTTATACCTTCCCGAGCACGATGTGTCAAGGAACATAACTTCCTTGACGAAAACTCACATTTGCTAAACTTAGCAAAAGTCTTTCGTCTCTCGGGGTTTGCAAAACCGTTCGTAGATATTTCCTATGATCCTCTTCATTCTTTGAGTAAATAAGGATATCATCTATGAAGACCGAAACAAATTATCAAAATGGATGAAATACTCATTCATGAGGTCCGTGAATACGGTGGTGCATTGGTTAATCCGAATGGCATAACTATGAACTCATAGTGGCTATATACGGTTCGAAGCATGATCTTGGGTACATCCTCGGACCGTATTTTCAGTGATGGTATCGACTTAAGATCAATTTTAGAGAATACACTCTCCTCGCAATTGATCGAGCAGTCATCAATTTTGGGTAAAGGGTATTTGTTCTTTAGTGTCGTCTTATTTAGTTCTCTATAATCGATGCACGTCCTCAAAGAACCATCCTTTTCTTTACGAACAAAGCAGCGCTCCCCAGGTGAAACACTCGGCTAATGAAACCTATATCCAAAAGCTCTTGGTTTGGATTTTCAGCTCTTCTAGTTCCTTTGGGGCCGTCCTATAGGCGTCTTCGACCTTTGGGGCTGATCAGGGCTCCAGTCGATAGTAAACTCTAGTTGTCTATCGGGAGGCGGTCTGGTAGACTCTCGAAATCGTCAGAAAATTCTTGGACAACTTGATGTCTTCTACCCGCCGGGTTTATCCTCTTCGTTCAAATAAACAAGGATGCATGGCATCCGCCGGTTCATCATCGTCCTAGCTTGTAGTCGCGATACTATCGGGATTCTTCTTCCCGTGCTTGATCCGTGGAAGTGCGTAGCTTCTTGTCGAGGAAAGTGAAGCGAAATTTTCCTTTCCTTACATAGAATCGTGGAATGATTCTTAGCTAACGATCCATTCCTAGGATTATGTCTACATCGTCCATGGGTATTATGTTTAGATCGTTAGCGAACGCAAGTGATCCTAATGTCGACTCTAGGTTCGAGCAAAGTGCGTAACGATCGTAATCCCTCCTATGGACGATGAGATTCTCATATCTGGCTTGACCTTTCGGACCTAAGGCCCGGCATTTCTCATGATTTTGCAATAAAGAATCTGAAGCACCCGTGTCGAGCAGTACTATAATAGGTAGGTTGAGGAGAACTCTCATACACCAAGTTTCATGGTTTTGTTAGATTCTGCCTCCTGTCTGGCGTAGGCTCTTACTGAGCTAATTTGGTGTGGTATTGGTCTGGTTGATTCGGTGGCTCTTTGTGGCTTTATTCTTATTCTTTGGCGTTAGTAGCGGTGGTGGCCGCCTCTGTTGTTAGGGCGGTGGCTGCCGCTGCGGTTGTGGGAGTTGTTGTTGTGGGCTTTGCCATTGTGGTTCTTTGCACCACTTGTTGGGTTATTGCCCTTTGAGTTCTTTGGGGTTGGGGTTGGGCTATTTGTGGCGGTGGGGTTAATTGTATAGCCCTTAGTGGTGAGCATTGCCGGTTGGTTCGACCTTACATCCGAGCGTGACCTTTGGGCGATTGTTGGCGTAATGCCCGTTGCCCGCACTTGTAACAGCTTACCACGTTTGCCGTGCACACACCCTTGTGTGCTCTATGGCATCTAGGGCATTGAGGTGCCCTTGACTATTCCTGTGGTCCCCTTGCGGTGGAGCATAAGTTGCTCTCTTCCAGCTCATCCTGCTGCGCCGTGTTTCCTTGCCACGGGCGCTTGTGACTTGCTTCTCCATAGTTTTGCGGTTGTTATTCCCGGTTGGGCTCCGGTTCCCTTTCCTTTGTCCAATTACCGTGTGCACGAGATGACCCGACTTATTCTCGGTCATGGCGCCTCAATATCAGCTCGTGCGAGAGCTTCGGTGTAAATAGGTCTCCGTGGGCGGCAAGAGACATGCGTATCTCCATTCTTAGCCACGACACGAACTTTTCCGACATTTTCAAGTCGGTGTCCACGATTACGGTGCATATCTCGACATCTCATGAGAAAGTGCGATCATAGTCGATCGCAGACATCCTTTCTTGTTTAAGCGGGAAAAATTCACGCTCTTTCTTCCTCTTATAGCTCTTAGGGATGTCTTCTCATACTGGCTCCCTCTTGAAATCCTCCACGAGAATTCCTCTGGTATTCGGTGAAAAAGTCTTCTTTCGGCTTCCCGCCAGAAGTCATTTGGTCGATCAGGTGGAAGGTAACACACGACATCCTTTCTCGTGCGTGCACCTTAAGAAGGTAAAAATCCGTTCAATGGCTCTAACCCGTTGTTGAACTATACAGGCTCCCTTTCCGTTAAAAGCAGGAGGGTTTGTCTCGAAATAGTTCTTGATCCTGCGATCGGGTTGAGGTGGAGCGGTGGTTGGGGATTATCCTCTTGTTCTTGCTGGGGATTCTACCCCTCCTCAGGTCTTCCTCGACCTCTGGGTTCTCTTTACGGGTTTCTTCTGGAGCGTTACGCTATATAAAACATATCATCGTTAATTACTAAGCGCTTACAACTTAACAACATAAGGTTTCATAGCTTCTTCTTAAGCGATATCAAAATAAAACAACTCATCCATAACATAGACAATTGTCACCCAAAAGCCCCACTTGGGTCAAAAATATGTAGATAGATAAACAAGGTTTGTCAAAACAAGATGTCAACATCGAGAATCACGGGAAAGCAGAAATAGCGAGGTTCGGGCCCCATTGCCCAAAAATAAAAAAATAAAAAAGTTGAGTTCTAGAACCATGATGCTGAAATAAAAAGGAAAAGCTAGCACACATACTAGTCGTAACAAAACAAATTCTAATTAAAAGCGTCGCTTAACGTCTTTCACGAGTTCCTCACTACTCGCGTCTTCCTCGGGGTCTTCTCCTCTTGGTCGTCTTCCCATCCGAATCATCCTCACGGTCGTACCTGGATGGTCTGCACTGTAGCTTCCATCATCGGTATGTCGCGCGGGTCCAGTTATCGCGCCCGTACAAGTCGTGGTTGTGGCGGATCGGTTGTAGCATACTCGGGTGGTCGCCTTGGGAAGGCATCGATACTCTCATCATGTTGTCCGCGGAAGGGCTCTTCGTCTTGGTGGTGGTGGATCGGACGCGGTGGTAGCGGCGGTAGCGGCGGACGTCTTGGTGTCAGCTGCGGTGGTGGCAAGCGGGCTCTCCCGAGGCTCTGGGCGTCTTGCCCTATCTACCTCGTACATCACCTCGTCCATCCGATGCGGGGTATTCTTGGATCAACCTATCTCGGAACCTCAAGGTATAGCCACTCTGGCGACTCGTCACGCCAAGTGTACTCCGTGGAGGAGATAGGGTCCCATAGGTGCTGACTCCGTGAATCTTGTACACGTAAGTCGGTGACTCACGAACTGGCGGATCCCCAATCAAATCATAGCCTCGGGAATCACGATAGATGTAGTCTCCGATACCTCTCGGGCATAACCATCCAGTACAAGGGAGTATAGCTAGGAGTCTCTTGATGCCGTCGTAGTCGGTTGCGCCGTAGGCTAGGCGTTCCTCCCTGAAGGTGATCGCGAAACTTCGCCTAGGTCTTCCCGGTGCATCAACATTCCTATAAGTGCGCATCGGTTCCTCGGGTGGGGCATGAGGTCCTACCCTCCTCCTGCGATATAGCGCATCTCCTCCATCTGCCCACGATTAAAACTAACGTAAGTCGACTATCGTCGTCTCAAAGCAGAAGGATAGCGTGGCGAGAAGCAACTAGGCTAGAACTATCAATTCTATAAGGTAGGCAACATCATAGCGTACAATACATACTACAACTTACCTTCTTAGTCTTACCCAAGCGTATACATATAAGCGTTCTAATATACACATACATAGGCTATGCTATAAGATCCTTGTATTATACCAACACTTAAACTAGAGTTCAACAGACTCTATCGTATTCTGGAGACAGAATTAGAGATTCTGTTCTTCATAACAAATGAAGATCAGTGCGTTAGAGTACGCAGGTGAAAACCATGCACAAAGCGGGTCCTAACGAAGAGATCTAGCTAAAACAATTTCACTGCGCAGTGCAGGAAATTTGCGCGACCGTGCCGAAAATTTAAATCGAGGCGTATGTCGATGTAACACGTCTATCATATCCACGTCTTTAGGTTGAGGCTGAACATTCTGGGTCGTAAGGGATATCACGTCATGATTCGTGTCGACGATCACTCATGTCGGTTTGTTGATGAAATGTCGGCGTCGTCCTTCCGTAGAGTTGAGGTCGTCCTCGTTCATCCTTCTCGTTTGCCTTTCGTCGCTAAAACTCGAGGCTATCATCACTATCATTCTTCCTAACGTTCACTTGTTCTTGTAAAGAAAAGTAGAAGTTCATACTTCTATGTTCTTTCACGATCGTGAGCATGCTCATAGAGTCTAAGTTCGTCTCATGATAACATATCGTTCATCATAAAAAATTTTGAAAGTTGGAAAGTAAAGTCTTATTTGAAAATTTTGGAAATATGATTTCAAAATGACAATCATGATCAACTCGTATACATATCAAAAATGGGTTCATTCATTCCATGTTGATCATTCACTCGATACTACCATACACTTAGTCTCAATACTTGAGCACTTGCATTAGTTGATTCAAAATTTTGGAAAAATTTTCTTGTTCAACTTCGAAATTTTATAATAACATAACCTTTCAAAGTTCTTCCAACTTGCTCATTATGTAGAAATTTTCCATTTCATGAGTTTGAAAGAAATGCGATTACCTTTTTCGGTTGAGCTCGGTGATGGAGTGTTGAGAGGTGAGTTCATTTCTAGAAGTCGGTGACTCGATCTAGACTTAGAATAAAAGGATTTGGGTTTACAAAACAAAAGCGGCTACGATACCACTCTTGTCACGACCCGCTCCGGACGACCCGGTTGGAGGCGACTAATACTAGGAGTAGTATTTTAGGGTTTACATGGATAAAATAGAGATGCATAAAATAAACTAACATGCTTGATCGGGATATGAGTTGATGTCGTAATGGTTTTAAAGGTTTGAGCCATCGGACCCCAAAACTTGGCACGATCCGATGGACCTCAATAGTTCGTAAGCAAAAGCATAAATAAAGAAGTTCGAGGTGTAGCGGCGGAAAGTGTGTGAATACATATGGCGATATGCATTGAGTATAAATCACAAATTCTAGATAAATCGGTCGAGGACCTTTGAACTCCTCAACACATTCCCCATCATCACCATCGAGCTCGACTGCGCATTTAAAACAAACATGCGGGGCTAAGTACAAGAATTGCACTCGGTGGACTTATCTTGAAAACATTTGATAACATTTGGATTCTGTTGCCATTATTGAGTAAGTCATGAGGGTTTTATTTAAAAATGCCTTGTGCTTACCAAATCATTCGATTAAGTAAATATAGCTCGTAGAGCATTTTCTTGGTGTGTATGGTCCGTATCCCATAGTCACTATACATAGTAATAATAAATAATAAGCGTCGAGAGGAGGCCTCCCATCTCTGACATTGTGACGACCGTAATCGTCTGACACTGGTCGCTCTCTGCAAGCATATGTTAACCACAGTATGGTTCAACCTTCACGCCAATCTGGCGGGCATTTATCATCCGACACGGGACGGGCATTAAAGGTTGGGTCTTACCACGACAAATGATATAATAGTTCGACCATCTCACACCTACCGGACATAACGGATAGGATCCATACACAAAGCGAAATATTTTGGCGGTGTCGATGAAAACATTTGATATGAGTTGTAGAATAAGTCTGTAAATAAACTCATTTGGAATAACGATAAAGTCACATTTAGTGGGGTAAGAACAAGGCCCGCATTTTGAAGATAAAAGCCCACGGACTATGGTTCGTTGTAAAAGTCTAGGTTCGTTAGTTTCGTCAAAATCCGTCATTGCGTTTGCGTCACGCATAGCAGCGAGGCTTTAGTGCGTCCGCCTTCTGGCGAGGCTTTAGTAGGTTCGTTCTTTCGTCAAAATCCTTAGTGAATTGATACGTCTCTAACACGATCTGATTGAATTGTTTCGTTATCGAGATCGTTCGGCGATATAAATGCGTTTTTCGATATATGGATTTTATTTGTGAAATCTTTTCTTACTAATGAGGTATCATACTCAATTAGTATATCTTCACAGCGTCTTGGCGTATTTATAATCGTAAAATCGTACATTTGACTTAAAAAGTCAACACGATCGACAAAGTCAGCGATTTTGACTTTTAAATAGTAATTCTTACTATTTCGTTTTATAAATCAATTTGATTGATTTGGAAACATAAAGTCCTATTTTTCGATTTATCACGTAAATCGAGGACTTATAAATAGTTTCTCATTTAATAAACCTTTTA